>JAAGKR010006282.1:0-44180 GCA_011419295.1 Clarias macrocephalus | reverse complement strand
AGAGAGAGAGAGAGCAAGAGAGCGAGAGAGAGAGAGCGAGAGAGCGAGCGAGAGAGAGAGAGAGAGAGAGAGAGCGAGCGAGAGAGAGAGAGAGCAAGAGAGAGAGAGAGAGAGAGAGAGAGCGAGAGAGAGAGAGAGAGAGAGAGAGAGAGAGCGCAAGCACCATAGTGTGAAGATTGTAATATATTTATATGTACTAAAAAGGCAGTTTCCCACACAACACACACACACACACACACACACACACACACACACACATAGTTGCCATTGTAAATATGGAAGTTTTATTGGACAATTATTCTTAGCTTTAACAGGAAACGACCAAAGTCTTTCTGCACTTATGCCTGTAAAGTGTGTGTGTAGGTTGATGACTGATATTTACACACATGTGTAAAGTGTTCCAGGCCTGAGCGAGGCTCACATGTTTGTCTGTTTTCCTGGGTGAATTGTGCGCTCCTGCGTGTGCTCCAGCAGTTTCCACTGCTATTCTGAGATCTTTATGGCTTACACCAATGGGAAATGACAAACTGGCTCTTGTTATTTTTTTTATTTAGCAAATTGGAATTGGTGAAAGTGCCTGGGTGCTTATTTACGTGCTCACTGTACTTCCCGTAATAAATATAATGCAGTAAATATTTACTTCTTATGCTAAAATATCACGAAACAAGAACTTGTAACTGTTGTTAGCAAAATAGGTACAAGTACAGGTAGAAATATGAGATTTTTCCTCCTGTGAAGCTGATTTGAACCTTTTTATATAACCACTTAAATAAAATCGCTTAATTCGATTCAAACATTGTGTACGTCTAATCTGGAAATCAAGGATTAAAAATTCTGAACTTGGTGTAACAAATACATTTACAAATAAATAAAAAAAAGTTAGGCTAAGAGGCTTTTTTCTTTTATGTAGTACAATGATTTTGCAAAAAAAAAAATAAAAATACTTAAAAACCATCTACATTTTTTAAAAAGTAGCTTAGATTAGGACAATGACATTACAGTAGACATTTGACAACTTCATTCTTAAAAATCTCACTTTCAAATTACAAATCAGAAAATTCCTAGACACAAAAATCTTTTGTTTATCTTTCGTAAGTCTAACATCCTGCTCCGGCTCTTCCCAGGCCCCGCCCCTGATCGTTCCCTTTTTTGTCATTGATTTCGTCTTTTATATATAAGAGCCGCATCTCTGTTCTGTAATTGACAGTCTAAATCACTTTCCCGGGTCGTGCTCTGGCGTTTTCTGGTTTGGTCTGTTTGGATGATGATTATTAAGGATTTTCCTGCATTAACCCTAATCCCTGCGATGATTGCGTTTGAATAGAGACTCTGAATTCACATCCAACCGCCTCTCACTCTTGACACAGACCCATTATGAAACTGGTTCACCCAAAAGTGGAACTTTAAAGGACTTTTATCTTTTTCAGATCGGGGATGTTCGGTATTTAACGTGCATAGACAGGTGGTAATTATAACGCTTGTATGCTTTGTTTGTTTGTGAATAGAAGTCAGGAAATCACCATGTAACCCCACGCAGATGTATAACCTTCACACCCAGGGCGTACAATTTAGACATATTTTTGCCTCTTTGCCTGCTGCCCTTTTCATTTCTCTTTACCCTGTAGGTGTCTAAACATTCACCTTATACTTTAGTGAGCAATGTGGTCTACACTCACTGCCTGGCCAGAAAAACAAAACAAAACAAAAAAACAGTTGGATCACGTCATGCGCTGTCCATCTCACCCTGATGTCAATCTGGACTCATTTGACCATGTGACATTTTCCCATTGCCCCTAAGTCTAAAATCTTTATGCCCCATTTACATTTACTGTATTTGACAGACGAACTTATCCAGAACAACTTACATTTTATCTCATTACACAGTTGAGCAGTTGAGGCTTACGGGCCTTGCTAGCAAGCTAAAGCCTCTGATGTCTGCTGAATCTCCCTAACAAGTGGTTTACTTATGGTTGCACAGCTGTTTAATCCCAATCCTGTGACGTTTTCCCACTGGTTCTGCCCTATGCTTCCAGGTTTTGATAATGTTCTTACCCCAGTTCCAGTAATTTCAAGTCTCCTTAGTTGTTTTCTTTGCTACAGTAGATGCGGCCCAATAATTTGACCCTTTTAACATGTCGCGTTTTTTCTCCAGGCAGTGCATGTTATCTCTGTCTACAACAAGGTTTACGAATCAACAATTTATCATTGTAGGTTGTGACAAATGAGTGTGAGAAAACCTTTGGTTTTTGGGTGGAAAACCTTCATCCATTTCTTTCATCGTTGCAATACAGTACATTTGCGTCCTTGACACCAGGGAACACGGACACTGCTATAAATACAGTACAGGAGCTTTTGTTCTGTGCTGATTTGGAAAAAATGTAAAGCGAATGGATGTATATCCTGTATGCAATCGAACAGCACTTTGCGTCCTGGCTGCTTCTTTAAAATGTTCTTTGACACCCTGAGTCAGATTCTTGCTGTTTACAATCCAACAAATGATGGGAGCCATAAACAATCATACAAATTAACTACTGATAAAAACACACAGGTGAAAACAATCGTTCATTAATTTCTTGTTCGTTCTCCCAAAGAGACAAACTGAAGAACTGAAGTTATGAATTATGTAAGTGTAGAAGGAAAAGCTATTCCACTGTAATTTATTTGAGTTGTATAACCACTAACTTACCTTTATACTTAATTTAAACGGGGCGTATTATGCATAAATCACTTTTTAATTATTTTTAGACATTCAGATGGGTGTACACAAACAAAACCCGTTGTTCCTTTTCCTTTTTTGTATTAGCAGAGTTTAAAGAACACAATAAAATTTTTGCCCAAAAGTGACCTCATATAAGAAGAAACCTTGGTTCCTGGTAAGGGGTCACTCGGCAGTAGCTCATTTACATAAACGGATCGAAATGGTGTGTTTGGGAGAGGACTGAAGCAGGGACTGAAGCAGGGAGGTTGAGGCATAAGAAAAGCTTTACTGTATCCAAAGGGGTATTTCAGCTGTTTGGGGAAACACAGTTAATGAAAGAATGAAATATTATTGGTTAAAAGGTGGATTGTGAGTAAAGGGTGTAGATCGTGAACAAGTTGTGAAAAAGACAGACAGACGGAGATAAAGGGACAGAGACAGAGAGGAGGAGGGACTGACTGATCAGGAGGTATTTACAGAATGTGTGAGTGTAAGCACAGAATAAAAGGAAGCTGTATGAGGAGTGATTTAGTTTACAACCACAACTGTGAATACTGAATTCCTGCAATTAGACTCCCCAGAAATTCCCACACACACAATTATGAGGACCTTCAGTAAGCACATCAATTAATTCAGTCAATAAATGTTTACATGATGCTTACTAACCAGAAGTAACACTGTATTTTGGTGATTGTGAGGACGTTACACTGTCTTATCATTATGAGGACCTTAGCAAACACACACACACACACACACACACACACACACACACACACACACACACACACACACATCTGCTCACATGCATACAGGTTTTCCTTCATTTGTGAGGACATATGCCACTGTCCTACCACTGCCACACACATGTTTTAATCGACCTTGAAAGCCCTTTAATAAACACATTCAGGTTTTTCTATATTTGTGAGGACACAGGACACGGTCCTATCAGTGTGATGACCTTAATACACGAAGGAAAAACTTTTCCTAATGTATATATATTTTTAAGCCATCTGACACCGTACTATAATGGGGCTCAAACATGGAACACATACAGTTTAAAGCTCTTCTCTTGTTATAGGGTTAGTGGGGACATTCAGCTTAGTGAGACACTAATATTATATGGACATACCCACTCTTACTTTAAACATAGTTCTTCTGCCAGCAAATGCATTACATGAAAAGAAGAGTCATATAATGATGCCAACTATGTTATATATTATGTTGCTTATAGATTACATTTGCCAGAACATTCTACCTGATCTGGACCTGACCTACAGTGCGCAATGCAAATCCTAGATTCGTTTTTAAATTTACTGTTATGTTATTTAGAGAAACCATTATTGGTTGATATTAATGGAAGATTCAGTGATTTGAATCCAAAACTTTCATTCATTCATTCCACCACTTATCATGTACAAGGTTGTAGCTTACCCCAGAAGACTGATGGTACAAGGCCTGGTACCACTTGGACAGGGTGTCAATACATCGCAAGTCACACACCTAATGGACCATTTGTGGTTGGATTGTGGGAAGAAACCAGAGTACCCAGAGGGAAACCATCAAGCACGGGAAGAACATGCAAACCCAAGGTGGGAATCGAACCCTCGACTCTGTCTATGCGAGGCCACAGAGGTAACCACTACACCACCGTGCCACCCAGAATCCAGTAAATTTGTGTGGACTAAAACAAAACCCAGTGTTCGAACAAGTCCCTGGCTTTGTAAATGCGAATCACAAAAGTGTCATCCCAGTGACCATTAGATGTTGGTCAGTTAATAAAGAAGAACTGAAGAGAGCGGAGTATTTGTATGACTATTGAGCAGTGGCGGCTGGTGCGAAAAAATTTTGGGGGGCGCAAACAAAATTTAAATCCAACTTTTAATACTCACCTGTAAATAGCCATTTATCAGGTGATTGCGCATCATTACTACTAGTATAAAATAAAGTCCTGACTCACATAACATCCAGTCAGCAGCTCCGCTCACCATAAGAAGTGCTGGAAGACTGGTTGAGAATCACATGGTCCAATCACATGAGCCCAAATATTTAAACACAATATTGATTCGCTAAGAACAAAAGTGGGCGGGTTCGGGGCGCACAGTGCTGCGCCCCAAGGATGATTTGACAAAATTCAATCAGAGCTCAGCCTCAGGTCACATGCTTTTCAAACATTTACGTGCCTACATAGACACTCGTTTGTCCGGCGCCCCGCGTACACCAACACTAATGTACGTAATACAGTTTAGATTTTTTTTTATTCATTTAAATAAATTATATTAGGAAATACAGTGGAATATTGTGACTAAATGACTTTATTTCATTATTAAAATAAATAATTATTATGTTAAAAAAATACATGTTAAAGTAGCTTTCTTCACTGGCTAACTTTAAGGGGGGCGGCGCCCCGTATTGACCGGCCGACGCTGCTATTGAGTACAAAAGTCAACAATCATCCTCCAGAATTACTGCCTTCTAAAAGTTTTATTAGTGGATCAGGTAAAGTATTAACTGTAGCTGTTTGGTTGAAAGAAAATTTTGAACAATTTTATGTAATGTTTTCTTGAACTAGTATTTACCTGTTTTTTTGAAGGCTGGCAAATAATTCTGCCTCCAATTTTAGAATCATGTTTACTCGTGGTGCAAAAACAAGCAAGGCCAAGTGAGGACTCTGGAACTGGGTCAGAGTCAAACACACTGCCTGGAAGTGCATCAGGTGGTCATGGCAATGAGGTCGAGTCCGGAGAGGCTCAGACAGACATACACAGAGAAATCCAGTGTGTGTGTGTGTGTGTGTGTGTGTGTGTGTGTGCGCATGTGTGTGTGTGAGGAAGCCAGACAGTTTAACAATGGAAAAAAAAAAATATCAGACCCCAGACCTCAGGTGGGCTGTCGACAAACTGTCTCAGGGACATCCAGCATCCATTCCACTTACTATTTGTGTAGCTGGTCAAATTGGATATGTGCCCACACAGACACACACATGCACTCACACACACACACACACTCGGCCAGTTCAAATTGTGTCTGTGTGTGCATTTGGGAATGCAAGTGTGTGACATAGATGGATAAATCAGATGGTAGATCAGATTTAGCTCGTGACATACTTTGGCAAACTGAAGTGTGTGTATAATGTATGACTACTCTATGTGTGTGTGTGTGTGTGTGTGTGTGTGTGTGTGTGTGTGTGATTCATAGGTGCTTTAATGTTGAGCCATGCAGGTGTTTTCTTCGAAGCGGAATCCACATAAGCATCCTGAAGGTACAGTAAGCCTGCTGAGATCAAGCGAGATCTCTGCATGCACACACACACACATACACACACACATGCGTGCACAAAGATTGCTCCTGTCTTCACCACTTGATGTGGTGACATCATCTGTTAGATCTGATGTTTGAAGCTGTCGCCGCGGATAAACAGATTTTAGTGGACAAAACTGATAGAGAGCGAGAGAGAAGAAAAGATACAGAGAAATAGAGAAATAAAATGGGAAAAACCCATCTTTCCCACTCAAACCACATTACAGGCAGGGCCTGAGGGACATGCCTGGGTTTGACTGATCTCCCTCTTTCTTTTTCGTTCTGCATTCTTTCTCTGACACCCTCGACAGACATCGTTTTAAAAAATGAACGATGCATACCATGACAAATACTTTTGTTTATGCTAGCAATTAGCATGAAAGCTAGGTAACATGTGCTGTAAATGTTAGGAATGTAGGGCGCTTACCAAATGATCTGAGAATTCAGGCTAACACAGAACTTTACACTGCAACTCTACTGGGCTTTTATTTTAGTTAACTGCGAATTGAACTTTCCCTTTGCTTTCTGGAAATTTCACCATCCAGGATTAGAGTGTGAGAGCTTCCAGTATCTATCAATGCCTCATTCAGACGCTCATTAACCGAGACTGACTCAGTACGTCCCCGATGTCTGGCCCGAACTGAGTACACAACACAGTAGCACATGTTTGTTCTTCCAGGCTCGGCAGAATGGGACAGTGTCCTAGCCGTACAAACCAGACTTCTATCACTGCGTCAACAACCATGGCCAAAATTTGTCTACAGTTTTAACTCACTGATACCTGCTTAGAAAGCTTCCAGCAGAATTCTGCCACGATTTACCAAGAAGACAAAAAAGTATCAAAGCTGCAATTGGTCAGACAATAAAAGGCTGAGACTAATACACACCAATGAAATGTTGCATGTCCAATCAGCCATAACACTACATTTACATGTACATTTAGGCGTTTGGGACACGCTCTTATCCAGGGACTTACAGAATGTACTTTGAAGTTTCCGTCATTGGATAGATACTGACACTGGGTTACTAGGTTACTAACTAAGTGGCATCAGTCAAACGCAACTGGGAAGGGGGTTTATTTATTTTTTATTAATCGGGGGAGAGGTTAGTCCAAGTGCTGAAGAAACAAATGTGTCTTGAGTCGTATTTTAAATGTTGTCAAAGACTCAGCTGTATGGACATCTAGAGGAAGTGCGATCCACCACCCAGGTTCCAGAACAGAAAAGGGTCTGGATGAATGTCTTCCTTAATCCCTAAGAGATGGTGGGACCAAGCGAGCAGGGCCGGAGGATCATTTTTAGCTTTGTAGGCGAGCATCTTCAACACCACTACTATAGTAGGTGGATTGAATAAGGTGGAATCAGATCACGGGGGCTGCAGGCTCATCTTTGCCTGTGGGGACGAAAGCCAAGAAAGGTCAATTTAGAACAAATTGCTGAAAAATGTCAATGCTGGCCGCGACTGAAAGGCACCAGAATACCCAGTACACCACAGCCCGTGGCCTAGCAGGCAAAGGGCGCAAGGTTGTTGACCTGGCCTGGCCTCCAAACTCCCCAGATCCCAATCTGACTGAGCATCCATGGAATGCACCAGACAAACAAACTCGACCATGTAGGCCTCACCAGGTACTGTAGGCTCCACCGTGCAACCCACAGCACCCGAAGGACCCGCCTAGTCCTAGTGCCAGACACCAGACACACCCCCCAGAGATCTTGTGGAGTCACTGCCCAGGTGACACAAGAGTAACCTACACAATATTGGGCTCAATGTTTTGGAGGGTGAAGGCTATCACATGCTTCCTCAGGGAGCACATCTCAGTGGGCGCTATCTGCCCACTTACGCCTGCTTAAAGACCAATGTGATTAATTTGTCACTGGGATTGATATCAGAAAGTCGGTATTGCCTTTCTGACAGAACAGACAGTTTTGCTCCGTTGGACTCAATCAGGATCTCGCGATATTCTCGTGCTGAGAATATGAACCATGGCTGAAAATGGTAGTGGGCGGAGCCTTGTAATGCTGAACATACATGAATTAGAAGTAAAAATCGTTTGGTGTGCATCTGTGCTTAGCTTAGCTTTTTTATGCTCACACCAACAATTTTTTTTCACCTTGCTTCCTGATTTAAACCAGTAAACTATGTGCTTGTGGGCGTGGCCAATTGTTAATTAGCTTGATGTATTAAAATGGCAACTTTAAACAAGTACGGTGGTAACAGGAGGTATCATGCTTCAGGTACAGTATGTTAATTCAATTCAGTTTTATTTCTATATCGTCTCAAAGCACCTTCACAAAATGAAAAGAAAATTACACAACTATTAAATAAGTAGATAGCTAGATAAACACACACACACACACACACACACACACACACACACACAGACCTGCATTACAGCGATGTTCTCACTGTACAGGTACGTCTTCCTGAGTGTTACTGTCACGGTGTCTGTTAGCGTAAACACACCAGTGCTGAAACATTGATTCATCTCTGAGAGTGTGTGTGTGTGTGTGTGTGTGTGTGTGTGTGTGTGTGTGTGTGTGTGTGTGCGCGCGAGCATGTACGCATGTGTAAACACTATATTTCCATGTCACTAAAGTGTGTTGTGTGTCGAGAAGGTAAATGACTCTACTGACAGAATTATTACGCAAAGCCGTGTACGTTGTGCGTTCATGTGTGTGTGTGTGTGTGTGTGTGTGTGTGTGTGTGTGTGTGTGTGCGTGCGTGGAGGATTGATGAAGGCTTGATGCTGTGAGATCTATCAAGTTTGTGTCATCGCTAAGATAATTAACAAGTGGTGTAATATTGATTGGTGTATCCTTAGTGGTCATGTGTGTGTGTGTGTGTGTGTGTGTGTGTGAGTGGCATGTTTGTTTGCGTGCATAAGTATGTGTAATACATTTATTATGTAACAGCCGCTGCTCAGTGATGACAGATGTCACACACACACGCACACGCAGACCCACCTTGACGCACGCAATGAAGGCTCATGTTGCTGAACAATGTTAATTAATTAGGAAGCAGAAAAAAGACACATGACAGACAGGTGGAAAAAGATAGACAGCCAGACAGACAAACAGACAGAGAGGTAGATCGTCTCTCTCTCTCTCTCTCTCTCTCTCTTGGTAATGATTGTCTGTAATTAACGCTGTAGAGGAAGCTGTGTGTCTTTAACACACTGTAAATTGAAGAAAGACAGGCGGAAGGAGGGAGAATATCGGATCAGCCAAGCATCAAGATCCTGAGAGCAAATGAAAACACACACACACACACACACACACACACACACACCGACAAATTAATCATCTCTCTGATCTACACGGCTGAACAAATATGGAGTTCCGCCAATAAGAGTGTATACACACACACACACACACACACACACACACACACATGCACACACACACACACACACACCACATGGCTTTAACATTAGCACTTCCTGTGACAGTGCTGCTGTTATTGTTTGTGCTTTGACTCCCAGGTGTCTTCCTGTTCTGGATCCGCTGCCATGATTCTACTGTATATTAATCATTCACCCCCCCTCCCCCCCTCTGTCAGGGAAGTTATACGTAATTATATTTCTAAAATGAGGTTAGTGCTGGTCCTGTGGAGTTGAATTAGCTGAGGAGAAAAATAAAAATAATAATATAGTCTGAGGGATTTGTCGAAACTTTGCTTATTCACAAAATCCATTAGCTTAGCTAGGGAGTGAAAGCCTGGTAAATTTTGCAACAAGCTAACCTGGCAAGTGCAGCGATCCTACTTAGTGCACACTCATCTAGCGAGTTTAGGCTGACCTAGCGAATGAAGGTTTCTTAGTGAGACAAACTTGTCCTAACAACTGAAAGCTAATCTTGAAAATTTGTTGTAACACATACTGTAGCAAATGACTGTTAATCTACAAAGCTGCCCTACCATGTGAAGGCTATCCTAACAAATGAAAGCTGACCAAATAAAGTAATAAGGGCAAATCTAGTATATAAAAGAAGCCTTGCAAATGAAGGTAATCTTAGCGAATAAAAGCTAGGTTCAACATCTTGCATTGAAAAGCAAAAAATGTCGTTCTAAAGATATCCTAGTGAGTTAAAGCTACTGTATGTTAGCAAGTAAGAGCTAGTCTAGAAACATCCTTTATTAACAAAATAGATTTTCTAACCTAGCAATTGACCATTAATTTAGAAATTGAAAGCTATCACAGCGATTGAAAGCTATCCTAACAAGTCAAAGCAAATCGGTCATAGGAAACAAAATCTATTAAGCTAACCTAGCAAATAAATGTTATTCTCGCAAGTGAAAACTTTCCTAGCAAATAAAAGTTGTCTAAGAGAGTAAAAGCCAATTTATCCACAGGAAGCTAGTGTGAGGTATGAAAACTAAATAAAACCAAATAAAATTTAGACAGTTTGTGCGACTGGCTGGGAGTCTCAGGCAGGTGGCTGTCAATCAAGACTACTCATTAGACTATTAGGCCCCACCCTCTAGACAGTCATCTTTGACATAAAGTTTTTAAGCATATTATTAAATTTTTTTCTGGATGTTTATTACGAACCACTCTATTCCCATCAGGCCTTGTGCCTAAGCTTTGATTGCTGTTGTGTAGTTTTATATGGAGCTGGAAGCTGTGTTTTTTGTTGATGTCGTTAAACTGGAGAAATCGATTGCTGCAGGCATTGCATGCAGTGTATTGTCAGCGTTACCGAATGTTTCTTGCCAGACGCCTCATTGGAGTTACGTGTGATGGCACGTCTGTCATGTTAGAACACAAAAGCGGGTGGATGCCGGAGTGAAAGGTTCCCAACCGATTACAGCTGAGATAAATCATTTCAAATATGCTCAGGGAAAAGCTAAATGTAAATGTGCTGATGCTGCTGATTTTTGATGTTAACAGCTTCCGAAATGATGACGCAACCTGACCCATATCAGTGCTTAACCTCCGTAGGTGAAAGTAGCACAAGAGTACTAATGTGCTAATGGTCGACATCTCATTCGCTAAATTGAGGTAATAGTTTCATTTAATAAGCATTACGAAAAATTATATACAATTATATTATATCATTTTACCATATGGCACCAGATTGTTGCAATACTGGTTTCAACCACAAGGGTTGCAGCTGACTCATCAAATAAACTGCAGTGAGAATTTAGCTCAGCGGTTAAAAGAAGGATAATAAATAAGCAATAATAATTAAGCAAATCACTTGATAACCGAGTTTCTTTTGATAGCTTTGTTTTCTTAGCTAGCGGTAACATTTTCAGATAATAAAAAAAAAAAAAAGCATTGAGAATGTCACAAACAAATACAGTATTTATATGCTTAAAAAAATGCCTAAAATTTGTCCCTGTTCACAAACTACCCCTTGGAACACAAACCAGAAACCACCATCCCAAGCTGCCGCTATCAGAGCTGAATAAATGTAAAAAAAAAATTATTTAGTGTTGTATTATTATTATTATTATTATTATTATTATTATTATTATTTTACAATTAAAACATTTTTTATATTTTGTAATATAAACACAATAAATAAACAGTTAAATATAGTTAATACAGTAGTGATGGGAAAATACTGTTTACATGTATTCCTGTGGTTACGGATAGAACTTTGTAAGAAATGATGGAGGTTCCACTGTACAATCTTAAGTTAGTGTACTCAGTATTAGATGCTCCGCCCACTGCCTATGACACTTTTGATATCTCTTGTACACTTTTCTGGTTATGAGCATCAGAATATTTTCTTCAGAATCTCAATGGCTAATCACATTTCCTGTGTAGCTAAATGGAATGAAAAAAAAAACCCTTTGAATTCCGTAACTGAGTATCTTTTTAGAGCCAAATGAAGGCAGCAGACTGGAAAAAAAATTTCCTCCAATAATGATCTTAAACAAGAGTTTCCCTTTGACCCTCATGCCTCTCTCACTTACGCGTGACTTCAAGCAGGTGCTGTTTGGATCCTCTGCACAAGCATTTAAGCTTGTATTCTTTGATTTCTGGGGACCCCGTCGTAAACCGAACTCACAGGTTCCAGGAATACTGTATCATTATGGAGCTGAAATTCTGGTCCACATAAAAAAGTGGCTTTAAATTACAAGAGGCTCATGATCAATTACAATACACACTGTGTACGAGAGATTTCATAAACCTTCATAACCTCGGTTCAGAGTTCGGTCCATTTGGTGACACTTGGTCCCCATGATGATAACAACACAAGGATTAGTGTGTGTCCACATGTATGTGTGTGCGCTTCGCTGTAACACGCCGCTCTCTGATAAGTGCTTTCTCTTACAGTGAGAGTGAATGTAGCAATCACAGAGTCAATGGAGGGAGATGAAGGAGCGAGAGATAAGGACCGATACGTTCAGACCTGCGGAAAGGGTCACGTCAAGGTCATGAACACTTTTATGTGTGAACGATATATTAAAGAGAATATTACGCGGACTTGACTTTTGCATCTGCCTTCACTGATGATAATTACTTGAATGACTGGAATCTCATGATGGACGGTGTTGCATAAATAAACATTCATATCCATTGCTAAATTTGGAATGTTTTATTAAATGTAACCTGATATCATAAATAATCATTCAGAGTTTAGGTGTTGAAACTCTATTGAATGCTATTTATGATTGTACAGGTTTTGTGCTTGGGGCAGCTTCGTAAAAAGAACAACAACAGAAACAGTTTGTGATGTAATAAAGGACACTTTAATTTTCAGGACTAATCAGTTTCTGATATGGAAACTAGTAGATACATATGTTCATATGTTCTCCTTAAAGCGCCTCTTTGCGAAAGTCCTCATTAACCACCCTTTTTGCAGTTACTGTAGCATCTAACCAGAATCGCATAAATGGCCTATTTACAATAAATATCAAAGTGTGTAACAAACAAAAGATGCAGTAGATAATATACCATAACTTTATTACCTACTGCATCTTCTGTTTCTTATAACACATTGTTATTTATTGTAAATAGATACAATAAGTAAGTTATGCACTTATTTTTAGATGCTAACTAAATTTCATTGGTCCTGTATATGTACTTTGCACAATAAAATTTAATCTTATCTAATCTAATTTGAACCTTTAGATCAAAGGTGTTTTGCAAAAGTACTTTTTTTCCCCCTCTTACATCTACTATAATACTGTATGAATGTTACAGAATGTTGACCAAAGACTTTCAGATTTTTTTCGAATGTGCAATGATGATGCATTTCACTGCATATCATACCGTGTTTGGTTGTGCATGTGACAGATAAAATTAGAATTTGATGACCAACTTCAGAAAATTTCCTACATTTCAAATAATGATCACATGCACATTAAGCTTGCTTTAGTTGATATTATCGTGCCTGATTAGCCAGCTCATCGTACGTGACGACAGCTAACATGTTGTATACTCGCAAGATTTCCTGCTCGCTAATGAAGCTATTATTTTGTCCACTCTTGAGTCCCAATGCAGCCCGATTCCATCCAGGACCTGGCATCACCGAGCTGTCCAGAGCGGGCGGGTCATAATATTTAAAGAACATACTTGATTGACAGCTCAGTCCATACAATAAATCAGTGCAGGAATCTGGATTGTTAGACACTACATGTACTGACTCGACTGACTGACTATGTTTTACAGGAAACAGAAAACAGTGGATGTATTAGTGTTGGCTGCCCTACTTTAAGGTGTGTATCTTCACATTTCACCCAGGATATATCAGAAATGTTCTTGGGTAACTGACTGTTGAAAGGGGAGCAATGACACACACATGCGCACAGACACACACACACAAAACAGAAGGACAAGTCATGGTGCTGTATTGATGGTGACTCATTACAGCCGCCCATGACTTCATGTCTGATAAACTTTCATAATTCTGTCCATCCTTTTCTCTCTCTCTCTCTCTCTCTCTCTCTCTCTCTAATCTCTCTCCTTCTCTCTTTCCCTTCCACTCATCAATGCCAGCATTGAGGCGCTGAGTGTGATTGGGGTCGTTGCTGGGCTGCGACTGGCCCTAACGACATTCTCTCTCTCTCCACACACACACACACACACACACACACACACACACACACACACACACTGATAGACACATACAGTGTGAAACAAAGCCTTTGTCTGTTTTATGGAAATTGTGTATCTCTCCCTCTATTTCTGAGAGTGTGTGTGGTCAGATTGTGGGAGCAAAAAAAGGGAAACATGAATCTCACAGATGTTAGATGAAGGCATATTTTCCTATATGCATACACACACACACACACACACACACATACACACACAATCGTCATGCAGTGACATGATGGAAGAGACTATGTCATTCAAAAGGTTGAAATAAAATCTTCACACCTACACACACACACACACACACACACACACACACACACACTCACACACATATACAAGAATAAACTCATACGCATGCAAAGACGTGCACTTCATCGCCATTAAACTCAAAACGGGAAAACCAGTGGTAATTTTAATTTTAGAATCTTTTACCTTTATCTTCCATTATGTCATTACTGTCTTTAGCGTCATTGTTTATTTTAGGCCCTTAATCTCGGTCCAATCGCAGGGGTTTGATATTTTCAGGCATCTCTGCAATAAACAATGTACTGTGAAGACTGATGACAAGGACAGTAATGAGAAATAGTATACTAGAGTAATGAATTATATTCTTCTGCTGTAGCGTGCGTATACCTGAATCTGGTTAGCACGTGTCTGATTGTGGGTAAATTTTAACAAGAAATAATTTTTTTTATTATTTATTATTATCATTATTTATTATTTCAAACTAAATAGAAGAACAGAGGTAAAAAAAAAAATAAAAAAAACATTTAAAAAGTTTGCGGCTGCACATTTGTAACATCAGGCATTCCTAAATGTAAAAATCCTGCAGCGCAATTTGAAAATCTGAAAATCTTCAGCAGAAGATTCCCACAGAAACTTTTAGCACAACTTAGTGTACATAATATAAATCAATGGATTGGTTTTCTTAGTTCAAGTTAAATGTCATTATTAAATTTTTATTTATAGTAATCACAATTACTTCATAGAAATTAAAAATTTTACTCAATTTCAAAAAGGAAAACTTTTTTTTATTTTTTTTATTTTTTTTTTAAGGAGACCCTCACCTGCAGTAACTTCATGTGCCACTAGGGGCTGTCAAGTTGAAAATGTGTGGAATTCCAAGTTGGGGGTAAATTTTTTTTTTATATCCAAAATAGATATCGAATGTCTCATTGGTCAAATTTATACTATGCAAGGCTACCATAATAATAAAGATGCAAAAAAAAAAGTACTGTTACCTGTGATCATATGCTGTAGCATTTGAAATACTTATTAAGGTGCTGGATATTCTAATATGTACACTAATCAGTTGTAGCTTAAAACTATCATTAATGTAAGAACACCAAATCCTGTGTAATATTTAACAGTAAAGATATCTAAAATGTGAATGACGTCAACATTTAAGGTATACTGCTCAAAAACATTAGGGGAACACTTAGTCCTGGATTGACATGAACGTGTATGAGGGCTGTTCAATCAAACCAAGCTCATGCGCACTCTTATTTTTTTAAAGTCTTAAAGCTGAAAGCACATCCTGTCACGTAGCTTGAATATTTTACAAGTAGTAACTAAGGCTCAAAAACATCCTGACACACACACACACACACACACACACACACACACACACCTGCAGTCTGATAATGTCACTGATAAGGAATTCCTGCTTCTGGTCACAGGATTGTAGTCAGGTTAATATATAATAAAAACAAACACGCATACACACTCGGTCATAAACCCGATGACTAAGTGGTCTGTCTTAGATCCCCGATAAGTTCGGGGATGCCGGTGATTCACAGCGGATGACATCAGAGAGCCATGTCTAGCTCTAGCGACGGCCCCAGACTGCTCATAAAAAGAGAAGGGGGGGGGGGAATGGGTTTACGTACCAACACTATTTTTATCACACCCTCATCTTTCGCTATTCCCCCTCGAAGGGAATCCCCATCAATGTCTTACACAACTTTACTGGCTCAAGTGGATGTTTCTCAGATTAGCCCTTACAAGCCTGAGGGAATGAATCAATGTCAGTGTCAGTTTAAAGAGCAGAACTTTCCCAGGAGGCAAAAGTGCTACATTAAATTGTTTACAAATGTCAACTCGAACGATAAACATGTCAAAAAATCTCTCCTATGTATACTGTTATATGTACACTACAGTAAGTCTCCAACATACAAACTCAGCTCGTTCGTAAGTCCAATTTGTTCGTAAGTCCAACAAACATTGTCTAGGTACTAGGATACTTACACAATTGGCTATACACAGTATAAAACTAACATGTTCCATGTCCTTGTCCTTTAGAATTGTGCCGATGGTTGAACAATTTTAAATAAAAGAATGAGCAATTTCATCCAACTTTTCATCTCGATCCAATTAGTTTCACTTTTGTCTCTATCGTTATTGCTTGGCACCTTTTAGCAGTACCAGATTTATTGCCTTGTGATTTAACGCATGTTCGTATCTTCGAAAGTTCGTACCTTTAATGTCCATATGTAGAGGACTTACTGTACTGTATTACAGCTGACATTACACACAGTACTAACTGTAGCTAGCTAAATGTCAAGATGCATTCAATTTACCTGAAAAGTTGGAAGTCATAACTATCTTGGAATTACATTGTTTGTCCGACTCTCAAGCTGCAAACTGTTGTGCCGCAATGTTTGTGGAAACAATCTACCAAGTCAACATTAGCCATGAATGAAGTAAACACCAATATACTATACACAGCATAACTGTTATTGATTTAATGTTTGAGTTTGAGATATGTTCCTAACTTTGGTTCAGATTTTCAGTCTTTTCTTTTTTTTCTAGACAACAAATCTTTCTCTGAAACTTTTTCAAACACTGTACACGCAGTACATGCAGATTAAGGTAGTTTTTACTATGCATATCTTTAGCTGTTTTTGTAACACTAGCCTAGCTAAAAACAGTGCTGTGTTAGTATGCAGTAAGACAGTTAAATAGGTCATGTTGCTAAATTTACAGCGTACTTTCTTCTCTAGAGTTGCTAGAAAGCTAGCTAACATTACTCAATTACTCTATATTACATCTTAACAGTTTAATTTAAAGTTTACTAGCAAGCTTATTAATATAGCGAAAGTCGTATCATCATGTAGTTAAATCCGCATTCTGACATGAAAAGTTTTACGCTAAGGTTTGTCACAGCGGCCGCGTTTGCTAGCAAACTCAATAACAAAAGTACTAACTTATTGAATAACGCGTTGAGTTAAACTTGCGTCATGAAATGCGAGACCCCTAAAAATAAGCATTCGAGCTTGAAAGTAATGGCACCCACAATAAGACCGCAGCTATGGGGAAGTCACAGTGAGTTGGCAAAAATACTGGAACACAGGATCAGCATTTTGTTAATGTGGAGATGCACTCTGAGTGTGTGTGTGTACTTGAGTACCTCTCTCTTTCCTCCTTCTCTCTCTCTCACTCTTTCCCCTTGCACTCTCACTTCATGCCTTTCCTCCCTCCCTGTCTTTTGCCTCTCACTCTATTTTCGACTGCATTCCTCTTGTCTGAGATCATGTGGTGTGTGTGTTAGTTCGCCGAGCTCGTCTGGCTTTGGAGACACACAGGTTCAGACACATGCACTGGAAGGTGGAAATATTAATTAAAAAATGAAAACCATCTCCGAATTCAATGATTATTTATGTAGCCCATCTGTGTGTGTGTGTGTGTGTGTGTGTGTGTGTGTGTGTGTGTGTGTGTGTGTGTGTGTGTGTGTGCTTGTTCGCTGTGCTCGTCTGGTTTTGGAGACACAGGTTCAGACATATGCTCTGGAAGGTGGAAATAATGAAAATATGTAAAGCATCTTCAAATTCAATGAATATTTGCATAGCCTGCATGTATTTGTGTGTGTGTGTGTGTGTGTGTGTGTGTGTGTGTGTGTGTGTGTGTGAGACTTGATATCTTAAATTAGACCTTTATCAGCATTAAGTTTCTCTCTCTTTTTCTTCCAACAGAGGAAACTGCAGTCCAATGATAACAAGCTGCAGGACAATAGGCTGCCATAAACACACACACACACATGCGCGCACACACACACAGACACACACACAGGACTAGTTTAGCTTCAAGAGGTCAGCGGTTAAATAGAAGTGCCAAGACCCTGTTCTTGTGATAACCAACATGCCTACACACACACACACACACACACACACACACACACACACACACACACACACACACACACACACACACACACACACAGGAAGGTCTTTATTAGACAAATATGGAACGAAGTGGAAATACCAGAGAAGACTGGGAATGCAGCACAAAGCGCCTGACGTCAGCCACGTGAATCAACACATCTGTCAGGACACCAGTTTTAAAATTATGGGAAATCCCAAGATTCTTACATTCCTCATTGGTTTCTGCAGTTCGCCATCAGAATAGGTCGAGTTCCCACAGTCGTATGTCGCTGTCTATTGCGTTTTGTCCGAAGCCTGTATGCTAATAAGGCTAATGATAAACTGCGGCTAACAGAGGATAACGTCTAACCGTCCTCTCGTTTAAATTAGGAGGTCGATTCTGCATGCTAATACAGCTAAAGTTTGAGTGAAAGCTAACAGAATGTGACGCCTAACTGTGGTCTCGGTTTCCCAGTGCAGCCGCGTCTAATCATTTAGCCATATTAGCGTTATCCGTCAAACTGCTAAGTGAATTCCTTTATGCTATAGAGATCAAATAGACTTTATTAACAGTAGCAGTTTACTTTGTTTACATTTTAGCTAAACCTGACTAGCTTCCTAGCTAAGTGGATGAAATGGTGAATTTTCAGCATGGGTGAAGGATAGAGGGATAAACAGATAAATAGTTTCATGGATGGATATAGAAACTGCAGACTGGGTGGAGATGGAGGAGAGATACCGTGCTGATGGAAGCCCTTTTAAGGCCCCTTTTTAGTTTTCCACATTTTCCTCACACACAAAACTCCACAACAACAAAGTAAAAGCAGGTGTTTATAGTTGTTTGTTAATTTATTTAAAAATAAAGACTGAAATATACAATTTACATAAGTATTCACACCCCTCGTTATGACACTTGCAATTAAGCTTTGGTCCATGCTGCTCCTATCAAGCCCCTTTTCCACCAAAGTGTACCAGGTGCTACTGTAGTTCATTTCTGGTTTAAACTGGATTAGTATTTCTATGGGTTAGAGAGTCACGTCATAACCCTCACTGTATACCTTCACCTACATTCCCAGCAGTGCTAGCGACAAAAAAAATATAGCATAGTGGTAAACACAACAACAACAATGCTGAACTTCAACATGCACTTCTCCGAGCTTTATCATTACTAGAAAGCATTTGAACTGCCCATTGCATTTTTTTTTTTTTAAATGTCAGTTAGAAATCAGGTTGGTACTGATAATCCTGCCCCTAGTCCCTGACATAAGCCGCTCTTTGTTCTATCCCAGCAAAGTGTTTTTGTCACCATGGCACCGGTTTTACTGTCTGAGGGTCGGTGCTTTGGCCGTCTGAAAACAAAGAACTGGATCGAAATTGGGCCGCAGCTCTGAACTAGCTCCGGAACCGCCTTGATGGACAAGGGGTAATAGTGGTCCTGGAGATGCTTCTGCAACTTGACTGAAATCTACCTGTGACTTCTACTGACTTCTTTGGACATACTGTAATTAGGAAAGGCACACACCTGTCTATATAAGGTCTCACAGTAGATGGTGTGTGTCAGAGTGAAAACCAAGCCATGATTTCGAGACAGGATTGTGTCAAGACACATCTGGAGAAGGATACAAGAAACTTTTTTTAATCTTTGAAAGGACACACAAGAGCCTCCATCATTCTCAAATGGAACAGTCTTTTGGAACAGTCTTTTCAGACCTGGCGGCCCAAACAAACTGAGTAATCAGGTATGAAGTGCCTGGCCATAGATTTAACCAAGAACCTACGGGTCACTATAAATACGATCCTGGCTTCCCATGTGGAGATGGGAGAGACTTACAGAAGGACAACCGTCACTGCAGCACTCCACCAATCAGGCCTGTATGGTAAAAAGCACTAAAATACCAAAAAGCACCTGAAGGCTTCTTAGACCATGAGAAACTAAATATGCTGGATTCATTTGGAATCAGGAAATCAGACACTGCAAATCACCTTATTATAAAACCATCCCTACAGTCAGACAGGGTAGTGGCAGCACAATGCTGTGGGGATGTTTTTTCTAGGACTGGGAGATTAGTGAGTACAGAGGTTAAAACAGCTGGAGCGCAGACCTCCAGTACTGGTGCAGACCAGACAGGGTCCAGACCTGAACCCAATAGAGCACCTGAAATAGAGCACCTGACCCTGCACATTCAACCTGGTTGAGCTTGAACGATTCTCCCAAGAAGATTGGACGAAACTTTCAAAAGAAAGGTCAAGGCCAAGCATCACTCACAAGCAGTGCCGAGGCTGTCAGCTGCTCCCAAAGGAGCTTTAACCAAGTACCAAGTGATGGGTGTGAACTTTACTTACAGTATGTAAACGGGATATTTATATTTTATATTTTTTGATACATTAACAAAAACTATAACCATCTGTTATCACTTTGTAATTGTTGCGTTTTGTGTGTAGCATGATGAGGAAAAAAAGGATTTTAATCCATTTTAAGATGAGTGTAAAACATAACAAGATGCGGAAAACTTAAAAATTTTCCCTCTGCACTGTACAGGGATTGTTCATGTTAAAGCGCTCACATCAATCACAGAGTTATAAATCCTCAAGATAAGTGTAATAAAGCAAAGTTTGCAGTGTGTGTGTGTGTGTGTGTGTGTGTGTGTGTGTGTGTGTGTATAATACAGCTGGGTGCAGATTCAGGTCCATTGAGACAAAGGCAGCTTTGATGAAGGGTTAAGTTGACACACGCTCACTCACGCTTACACACAGGCAAACACACACACACACACACACACACACACACACACACACACACACACACCCATACACACATGCTGAGATTAGTTAGAGATCAAACACACACAGGATACACAGCTTAGCACCAATTGCTCATAATTACTGTCTGTATGATTAGCAAAAGACACACCCTAATGCCCCCCTACACACACACACACACACACACACACACACACACACACACACACACACACACACACAGCTGAGTAGAACAATCATGGTGGAAAATGATTGTCCCTCTATTGGCATACACACAACCAGACACAACAGCTGTGTGTGTGTGTGTGTGTGTGTGTGTGTGTGTGTGTGTGTGTGTGTGTGTGTGTGTGTGTGTGTGTGGAAATTTTGTGAAGTTAACAATGGTCTATTCTGTAGCGGAATGGACCCTCCCAAAAAGAGAACTGACCACTGGGACACATTTGGGGACAAATCCAGACCTCTCTCTCTCTCTCTCTCTCTCTCTCTCTCTCTGTCTCTCTGTATCTGACTCTCAGTCTCTTGCTTTTTTCTTTCTATAATTTATCTCTCTATATTTTCTTTCTCGCTGTCACATCTCTCTTTTTATCTTGTTAAGCCTGTGTCTTCTCAGTACACATCAAACTCCAAGTAGGTGTTTCCCCATTTATTTTTGCCCCACCTCCTCCTAGCTGTGTATGTCCTGAACCAGCATGCGTCTCTCCAAACATTTTGTGTAGCCTGGTCCGGGTGTGTGAGTGTGTATCCAGGTTGTGGGCGGAATTACACACCAGTGTATAGCTTTTCCAGTCCTGTTTCAAACTCCCCCTCGTCGCCATTTCCTCCATGCCATCATCTTAAGGTCTGACGGATCGAATCAACCTCAGGAACAGGACTTACCCAGAGTGCAATGGGGTTGAATGCTACTTCCTGTTCAAAACAGCACGAAAAATTAGCAGGTTAGTTACGTAACAAAGTAGGTAGAAATCAGGTAGGAAACGGTACAAATCCCTGTTCCCCCTTCCGTATCAAAACTCAGACTGACTGTATGCTGGTTTCCTGTCTGCAGGTTGCAGTTAGGTTCCTAAGCCAAGGTGCCAGTTACATTCATCTATAGGAAAGTAGATAATTCAAGAAAGCCACAGAGTTGCTTCACTACTTGTTAAGGAACAAAGTAAACAAAGAGCCATTTGAGATTTTATTAGACGATTTTGCTATGATCATCACTAAGACAAATGAAAATATCACAATATTACAAAAGATGTCTGTTCACCTTGTTCTAAGTAAAGTGTAAGGTTCGATGATGCCTGATGATGCCACAGCCAGCCATGGCATCCAACAGCTGTGTTCCTGTCTGGGTGGGAGGGGCATACATTGTCTCTCTTGTCGATCTCAGCAACATCAGCCAATCACTGGTGACTCTAAGTTTGTGTATGTAGAAGAGGGCGGACAGCACTTTTCCTCCTGTGAAAAGATTTCCTGTGATCCTCCTGTGAAAGGAGATTTCCTCCTTTCCTGTGAAAAGATATGTCTTGGATGAAGCATGTGTTAAATTTTAAGACAGGTGAGAAGAGGTTTTGAATGAACATGGAGTTGAAAAATAAAAAAGCAGGACTATAATCATGGTTTGTGATAATAAAAGTAAAAAAAAAAAAAGATGTGTGTAGGAACACTCCTATCTTACACACATCAAATGTAGCCCTAATTATAAAAATGTGTCTGGTTCCAGGTGTGTGTGCCTGTGTGTCAGCACACTTTTGGCTCATGGTGTGTTAGGAATCATAGCAACAACGGCATTCGAGAGATAAAGATCAAAGTATTCCATACAGCACTGCGAGGTATTGAGCGACGAACCTGCAGGGGTTACTTACATACTTACACATCCATTAATCCCCAAATCCCTGAAGAGCTCTGAAAGTGTTTCACGCTTTATTTCCTTTCAACCTTAAAATGCAAGAAAGAAAGAAAAACTCTTTTGATCTAGAAAAAAAAAACGAGAGTGTTAAGAAGAATGAAGGGAAACAGGCAAATATACAACCTGAGACTATTTGTGGAACACTGCTAGCGCTAGTCTCTCTGAGCTGACTAGCATGCTAAAATAACCTTGCATGCTAAGTCCTGGATGCAATCCGTTGACAAACACTTCTACGCCCATTGTATTGCAGTTATGTGTTTTATATGTACTGTTTGTACTGTATATGTTTGTATATTTTAATATAGATATACATCTGTACAGAATGTAATACGCGCAGGCATGTTTTTGCTAGTTCTTACAGTTCGCATCCTCATTCTGAGCATCTAAACACGAAAAGTGGAAGTGAGATTTTTGGAAATTGGCTTCTTAAATGACAAATACGTCAAATAAATTTCAAATAAACTGTTTCCATTTTTAGTGTTGTACATGTTTAGCCAGTTTAATACTAAGGTAGGTGGCAAAGTGAGTTAGTGGTTAACACTGTCGCCTTGCGCCTGCAGGGTCTGGGTTCAATTCCTACTAAATAGGAATAAATGGTTACCATTGGCCTCCACACTCCTTAGTTGGACTACAGAGGTTCGTAGACGGATGGATGGTATATCATGGTAGCACTGATCATTATAGATTTGTTTTCTTCCCCCTTCATGTTATTCATTACACACACAGCATTCATCTTCAGGTCTGTTAAAATTCATACAGTATATAATTTTCATTTACTTTTAGCATGTAAAAGTCAGAGGTAAGGGATTAGCATCCAATGTTTCACCTATCAAATGAAACTCTTTAGATTTAGCTTATCTATCTATCTATCTATCTATCTATCTATCTATCTATCTATCTATCTAAAAGATTGTTTACATATCTAAATATGTAAATAGAAATATAAGCTAAAAAAAATGAAGTAAGAAAATTTCAAAGAAAACAGGTGAATATTATCCTCCAAATCTGTAACACAGTGTAATGTCTCCCTCGTGTGGTGGCCACAGTCAAATGCACACATATTTGTAGTAGTGTAGTAGTCAGCCCCCCTGTCAAGACCTTGAGATCTCCATGGACAACAATCGAATCATTCCTTCAGTCATTGCCCGCAATCTTGGGGTAACTCTGGACAGTACGCTGTCATTTTCCCCACACATTGCTAAAGTTACTTGCTCTTCTCGCATTCGCCCATTTCTTTCTGCACAGGCTACTCAGGTGCTTGTTCAGTCCTTTGTCATTTCAAGGCTGGACTACTGCAACTCACTCCTGGCCAGTCTGTCTCTGTCCACCATTTGTCCTCTGCAGCTGATCCAGAATACAGCTGCACGTCTCGCTTTCAACCTTCCCAGGTTCTCCCACCCAACCCACTCCTCCGATCCCTGCACTGGCTTCTTGTAGCTGCCTGCATCAAATTCAAAGCCCTGAAGCTTGTCTACGAAGCTAAAAACGGCCCAGCACCCACTTAACTGTGTGTCTAATCACACCCTGCACAGCACCCCAAAAAATTCCCCAAAGCTTTTGATTGATTTAACTTCAGTCAGTCAGCTAGTAACCCAGTGTAAGGATCTGTCTAATGCCGGTAACACCAAAGCACTTTTGTAAGTCGCTCTGGATAGGAGTGTCTGCCAAATGCCTACATGTAAACGTAAATGTAGTAGTATAATAAACATTAATAGACATGAAGGTGTAATAATGGTGAATGAGATTCAAGAATTTTTGTCAGTTGTTCAGCATTTTTATTTTTTAAAGTATGTATATACAGTATGTACAAAATAAAATAAAAATAGATTAAGGAGACAATGAAATAATTATTAATTATTATATTCATATGCAACAAAAGTTTAATTAAAAGCATTAAAATTAAAAGTATTACAAGCAAGTAAAAGTGGGTTGTATGTTTATTTTTAGTAAAAACCGTTTTGGTTTTAAAATTCGCCAGCTCTCAAGGTTGGCAAGTATGGGAACAGTCCACCCTCAGACTGACTAATAACCTGTCCTCCAGTTTTCTCCCACAGTCCAGAGACATGCAGCTTAGGCTATCTGGCGTTCAAAAATCACCCATAATGTGTGATTACGCATGTGAATGTTGCCCGGAGGTTCTACTATGGTTGTAAAGTGGGAATAAATGCAATGGTTATCACCATTAGCACTTCACTGCCCCTAGTTGGACTACAGATGTTCCTGGATGGATGAATAAGGAATCAATGAAGCCATGGATAAAGAATGGTACAAAAACATTATCCGAGAGCAACTTCTGACAACCGTCCAAAAAATAGTTTGGTGACAAACAATGCCTTTTCCAGCATGATGGAGCACCTGCACATGAGGCAAAAGTTATAACTACTGTAAGTGACTTAGGGAACAACACATAGAAATTCTGGGCCCATGGCCAGGAAACTCCCCAGACCTTAATCCCACTGAGAACTTGTGATCAATCCTCAAGAGGCAGGTGGACAAAGAAAATCCTACAAATTCTGACAAACTCAAAGCACTGATTATGTAAGAACGGGCTGCGCCATCGGTCAGGATGCGGCCCAGAAGTCGATTGACAGGAGAAATTGCAGAGGTCTTGAAAAAGAAGGATCAACACCGCAAATATTAACTCCTAATGTAATTGGTAATAAAAGACTTTGACACTTGTGAGATTCTTGTAATTATACTTCATATTCACACTTCTATAACATCTGACAAAAAGATCTAAAAACACTCAAACACAAGCAGGAAACTTTGTGAAAATTAATATTTGTGACATGATGTACTAGTGGTTGGTGTAGTTCATCAGTCTTACCGCCAGGTGTAGACATTTCGCAGCTAATCTCTGACCTTGCCGTTCATTTTGAAAATAACGGGTGGGCGGAGCTTAAAAGTGTCAACTGCCTCTGCTTCCTGGTCTAACTGTCAGCGTTTCCTCCCGGCCGCGGTTACCGTCTTCCTCCGTTATTATTCTTATTTGGGATTACAGAGCAGGAGCAGGACTGCGCGCGCGCGCGTGTGTGTGTTTGTGTGTGTGTGTTTGGAGTGTGTTTCCCCCACCCAGTGTGCTGTAATCATCCAGCTCGATGTCCTCGCTATCAGAACAGCAGCAGGGAGGTGAGTAAGAGCAGCACTGCAGGAATGTCCCGCTTATTGTACAGAATCAGTAATAACGGCGCGGAGTCTCAGTCCTGCGCGAGGCTCAAGCCCCCGGGGCACGAGCGCGCACGAGGGGCCACGATATATAGAGATGTACAGACAAAATAGAATGTCGATTAATTAGTCATTAAATGGCACATTGAAAAACTTTATACTTGATTCTTGGGATAATTAGCTTTAATATTAGTTTTTTTTTCTTTAATTAGGATTTAATTTTGTTATTAAGCAAAAGTTTGTGTAAACCGCACGTGAGCGAGAGGGCATGAAGATGCAGTTTCATTGCAGCAGCAGCTCAGTGTGTGTGTGTGTGTGTGTGTGTCTGTCTCTCTTTGTCTCAGTTCAGTTCAGAAGAGCCTTACTGGCATAAATGTAAACAAAAACTATTATTTTGTTGCCAAAGCAATTATAAGACATTAATTACATTGTAAATAACAGCAATCTGAATTTATAAAGAATATCATAGTACACGATTATATATAATCAATATTAATAACAATGACAACATCCATCTGAACAGTAGTGATGTAAAATTGTAGTTAGTTGGGGATATTCAGGGTGTGTGTATGCGATGTCTCACTGTCTCTCAGGCTCTCAGACGCTGACACATATTTTGTCTCTCTCTCTCTCTCACTCCATCCCATTGTCTGGTCTGTCTGCTTAGCTGCCTTGCTTTCTTTATCTCCCTACATCTCGCTCTCTCTCCACATACCGTATACATGTGTATATATACATCTCTGTTTCTATCACTCTCATTCTTATCTTGCTCCATCTCTGTTCTCTCTTTTCATCAGTCCTCCAGTGAAATATCGTCATATATAAGAGGCTAAAGACAGTTTAGTTGTGTAGCTTCCACTAATATTTTAGTATAAACATTACAACGCAGTTTAATAAGCCATATTTTGTGTGTGTGTGTGTGTGTGTGTGTGTGCGTGTGTGTGTGTGTGTGTGTGGTATAATGAGCAAAGAAAGCCTTTAACCTAAGTGAGTAAATCACTAATCTAGCTCAGTGGTTAAGGCATTGGACTACGGTTCAAGCAACTGCCAAGTTGTACCAGTTGGGCCCATTGAGCAAGGCCCTTAACCATCAACTGCTCATATGTATAATGAAATAAAAACATGTAGGTCGCTCTGGATAAGGGTGTCTGTCAAATGCTTAGATGTAGATATAAAAAAAATAATCTGTTCTTCTTCTTTTTTGTTGTTTAACAGTGGTTGGAATCCAGTAGGTTACATTACCGCTACCTGTGGGACTCCTTCTCCCTCATCTTCCTGGCTTCTTACAGCTGATTTTCAGATCAGCCTTCCTTAAAAACGCCTAATGCTGCTTTCTTCCCTGATCTTGTCTCGACCTGTTCTGTGTCTCAAACTCTTCGTCTGCTTTATCCGGCCCTTCCACACACACTTTCATCTTGACACATTTCTCTTTTCTGTAAGTTGCATCACCGCCACCTGTAGATCTCTCGCTCCTCAGCTTCCCTGTCCTTTAAAGCCGACTTTCTACTTGAGTCTTCCTCAGAAACAACATTAAATGCTCCTCTCCTTGATCAGCGACTAACCATTCTAAATAACTCTTAACATTGCCTTCTGCTCTCACTAGATCTTGGAGCTGTCACCATCTCTAACCTCTCCTGTATATATTTCCTGCATGAGAGCAGTACATAGTCAACAGTTTTACTTTCATGCCCTTCCTTACAAGTCCCATTGGGTGTTTACCTCCCATAAATAGAGTGTTATTAAGGTTGCTGTGTCCAATTCTTAGTCTGCTAATTAATACTGGGTCTTTCCGGTTTTCTCCCTCCTTATCACATTTACTTTGTCCTGTATTAAATGCACCTGTCTCGCTTATGGTTCATTATCCCACTCATGTTGTCACTGTTGTTTTGCCTTTCTCCACACTATAACTTTGATAATTTGGTATTGACCTTAACATAAAATTTTTGGTTTCATCTTTTGCCAACTAGAAATTCTGTTTGGCCAGTGTTTGTGTGTTTGATTTGGCACACACTTGCACAGGTAGGCCGTCACAGGCGTGTCACAGGCGCTCCTTTCGAAAGTAACAGTAGGCCACGTCATCAACTTTTATATCATACTGTGAGGTAATCCATTTGATTACCAGATCCATCATTAGGTCGGTGCATGCGGTATCCTATGGTGTTTAATAAAACCATATACAATAAAAGAATGAATAAAACCCTCTGGTAGACAGAAGCCAAAGATTTGTGTGTCTAAATAGAGTTTAAGAGATGTGTTGAGGGCTCCTGCATGAACCCCGGTGCCGGGAGCCACCCTGTCAGCTCCACACTGACAACTCAGCCACTCTGTATAGTCGGCCTCTTGAGCGTGGTGCCAGGAGTCAACTCATTCACCATCGCGTTGGGTTTAACCCCCCCCAGCAAAAATATTCTTGGGGCATCACATACACTGTGACTTAAAAAATGTGCTGAATAAGTTGAGCAAACTCTAGCTGTGCTGTACTGATGCATACTTTCAAGGTGCTATCAGACATTTCACTTCTTCCTCTATCCAGGGACTGTTGTTCTCCGTTTCAACACTTCAGTTAAGCCAGATGCTCATGGCTCAGCAACACTCAAGCCTATGTAACCCTAGAGGAATTCTACCGAAACAAGGCGATATATGGAAATGTCATGCTGCATGCAAGCCAATGCAGATAGATAGATAGATAATGTGTTAGATTTGGGCTGTTAGTCTAAACAGAGACAAAGCTGATCTCCTTACTTTCAAACAACGGTGTGCACAGTCAGTCCTAAAGGTTAGATTTGTGAAAACCGGATTTGCCTGCAGTCTGAACAAGGACTAATAGTGCCAAACACCAGCACATTAACAAGTGTCATGCTCTTAATATTCACCTGCTGCAACCATAAATGGTCAGTCTTGCGTTCTGTTATGAATTATTAAGTTTATACCCCTTCCTAAATATTGTGAAACTGAAATATTTTTCAAGCGCAGACAACAACCCAAACACAAACAATGAAACTATGATCTCCATTCTCCTGTTAACACACGATAATGCAGCAGTTACATGACCGTCAGACGGCTGGGAAAAGGAAAAAAGAGACAAATGACAACTGAAAACACAGGCTGTAAATAGAAAACTAGAAAAAGATTAATGAAAAACCAGACCCACCTGAACTCAATGAATGGGAACGAACGAAAAAGCCCTTAAAGCCAAACAGAGAGTCATACACACAAAAGTCAGGAAGACAAAGGAAAATCATGATAACATAAAATTAGCATGACATTACTTATTTACTTAGCATAAACTGCATGTATTGGACAAGAGCATGATTTAAAACAAAAAAAAGAAAGAAAGATTCATTTTGTCTTTAAATGCTTGAATGAATCTTTAGTAATGTCATGCCTGGATCAGTCTAGCTGCAGCGTGACCTTGTTTTAAACAGCTTAGTTCACACACACATACACACACACTCACACACACTACCAGAGTGTGCTGGATAATGTTGATCGCCCCATTAGCATATAGAGCTAGTGTTGTTCCTGCTTTAGCCTATTAGCAAGATCAGAAATTCAGTCAGGATTTTTTTCTTCAGTTAGTTTTGTTCTATGTTAATGCTTTGCGTTTCTTCAAAACAGGCCACAAAATACTGTTGAACCTCAACAGCATTTAAAAAGGACTAGGGCTGCTCCGATCAGGATTTTTGGGGCTGATCACCGACCCCCGATCACTAGAAGCTGTATCGGCCGATACCGATCACCGATTACAGGCTCTACTTGAAGCCTGATCATGTAGTATTATTTATTAAACTATATCTAACAACAATGTAAATTAAGTATTGAAATTACAAGAAGAGGAATATCATGAATTGACAACTGTATTTATTGGCAAGCAACATGTGCAACACGTCAACTTAAAATATGGCAGCCTGTGCTTGGTTAGTAATTGGGAACAGCTTAGAGCTTGACAAATACAACTTTCCTGTTATAAAATTAAATTTAATAAAATAACAGACAAGTGGGACGTGAGTCGGCAGAAGTTCTGCAAGGACCGCAAGCATCCGCGAGGACCGGCAAAAAATTAACCATGTTAAACATGTTTAATTTTTCACGCGGAAAGATGGAAACGTAATCACAGCGCCAAAACTTGCGGTGAATCATGATGAACCGTACTTACAGCCATCATGCGAAACCACGTAGGTGAGAGAGGGGGATTACCGACAGCTGAGTGAGTGAGTGGCGGCGCGCGAGTTGCTGAGCTCTCCCGCTCTCTTAGCGCAAGCCAACTTTGCAAACTGCTCATGTTTCTTTACGTGACTAACCTTCAAATGTCTGATGAGGTTCGTGGGGTTAAAATGCTTTGGCTGCTTCCCGCCTCGTCGAATTGTCTTGTTACACAGGTTGCTAATGTATCGTCTTTTTTACACAACACGTACTGTAGAACTCCAGACCGGTGAAGCCATTTTAGCAGCGCGCAAAAAATTGTCCCACGAGTTTTGCGTCATCTGATCTGCTTTTCTATATCGGCCATTACAGAGACCCCCGAACAAACTTCCCAAAGCTATTATCGGCCGATTATGATCGGCGATCGATCAATCAGAGCACCCCTAAAAAGGACCATTATGGAAAATAAAATGGTTGGTCAAAATAGCAACATGCTAACTCAAATATTTTATGTAATATAATATATTGTAATGTATTTTATATAGTATACCTATTCTTATATGATACTTATATGATGCATTACAGATTATATCTGTAATGTAACCTATAATGTCCAGTGGATTTGTTTTGTTCAAAAAGTTTATATTATTATTTTTTTTTACCTAAGCCATTTTTCTATCAGCTAATCTGTTGCTAGCAAAAATACTAGGAGGATTATGATTTACTCTAGGATTATGTTTTAGAGAATCTTAAGGAAGATTATGGACAGTATTTTAATTATTTTATTTGAATATTTGCTTTTTTTTTTTTTTGTTATTAATCTACTTGTTTTTTTCTGGTGCTAGCAATAAAATCCCCTTGGGTTTTTGGTGTTTTTTACGGCGGTTGGCATCCTGCCCCTTGGGTTGTTTTGTATAACTTAGCATTGTCCCTGGCAACATAACATTGTGTGTGTGTGTGTGTGGGACGCTAATGTATATTTTAGTACACTGACTCTATTTCCGTTCTGTGTGTGTGTGTGTGTGTGTGTGTGTGTGTGTGTGTGTGTGTGTGTGTGTGTGGTTACCTTCTTTGGAAATGTACAGTGGTTAAAGATTAGCACGCTATCATTGCAGACATATTGCATCTAATGTGTACAGTGAAATAAATATTATCCTTTCTTTTTTAGCACAGTTACATAGTAATGGTGGTGGTTATTTTAGTAAGAAAATTAGCCTAGCAGATCAATCTTTTTTTAATAAATGCAGTTTGTTATGGTCTTGATTGATTTTTTATTTTTTAATTCTATTTAAATTGACTATAGTCAAGATTTTATCACTTGCTAAGATATTTGCGGAAAAAAAAGTAACTATACTGTATGTTTAGTTGTGTACTGTTACTTCAATGCAAACCTTAAACAATGTATGTATTGCATTTGCTAATTCAGCAAAATCTAGAAGAGAATGTGACCTAAGGTGCAATTCTAACAAATAATTAATAACTATTCAAGAAATTAGAAAATCGTGCTTGAAATTTAATAGTTAGAAATAGATTTAAAATCTTACATTCAGCATACACTAGTCTTATAGTAAGACTAACATATTCTTTATTAGATAAGATAGAATGTGCAGTGTTTTTTTTTTTTTGATAGAGATCATCAAAAAGTTTAATATCACACAAAGATAACCCGAGTAAATACCGTACAAAATGCAGATTTCATTTATCGAGGAGGAAAAAAATCTTTCCAAACCTACCTGGCCTAATGTGAATAAGTAATTGGAAAGCAGAGTTAAATTTCAGTAGCCACACCAAGGTCTGATTACCTCATGAATCAAGAAATCATTTAAACCTGTCTGACAAAGGAAAGCATGCTAAAAGATCTAGAAAAGCTACACCATCTAAAGGAATTCAAGAACAAATGAAGGTTTTGTACACTTTTTTGTACGCTTTATGCTTAATAAGTAAGTAAATAAAGTATATGTGATACTTTGACTAGGCCACTCCAAACCCTTCATCTCTGAATGGCTCATAAAATCTTAAATGAAGGGTTTGAAGTGGCCTAGTCAAAGTCTAGACTTGAATCCAATTGAGGTCCTTAAACTGGCCTGTCCTGCTTGACAACCCTCCAGTGTATCTGAATTAAAGCAATTTTGCAAGAATTTTCAGCCCAGATTTGTCTAAAGCAAGGTGAAAGACTCATTGCCAATTATCGCAAATACTTGATTGCAGTTTTAGCTGCCAGTGGTGGCACAACCAGTTATTAGGTTTATGGGCATTTATTTTTCACATAGGGCCAGGCAGGTATAGACAGCATTTTTCCCTTTAATAAATAAAATCATCATTTAAAAACTGCATTTTTTTTTTATTCACTCAGCTTGTCTGTATGTAATATTAAAATCTATTTGGTGATCTCAATCATTTAAGTGTGACAAATATGCCGTAAAAAAAAATCACATTGTAATTGTTCACATGTAATCCTGTAGGTGGCGCTCTAGACTATTCCCACAACACAGCATCCTAGGTGGCAGGAGGAGTTTATTTGCTGTTTGTTTGGAATTGTAACAAAATCTGAAAAGAAAATGCATTAGGCTATTTCTAAAACATATACTGTATGTGAAATAAAATAAAATACAATATAATAAGAAATAAAATATTCCAAATTAAATTGGCACCTGGGTATCCTGATAATATCGTGTGAGGAGGTTCCCCTCCCTAATGTGGTCTGAACAGTGTTGGGCAAAGTACACAAAAACTGTACTTGAGTACAAGATAAAATTACAAGTTACATTTACAGTTCGACGAGGTTAGTAGAATCAGCTACTGAGTTTGTATTAGCTCTCTTTCTCTCTGCTACCTGACTATGAAAGTTCTCCATTTTTTTATTTGAAACATATGATTTGATATATTGTTGCGAAATATAGTTAACCAGAATAGTCACCAGGTGGCGTTATTAATGCTCCAAATACTACACCCCCTTGTGGTTATGTAACTTAACACTATGTAGAAATGTAGTGGAGTACAAGTAAAAAGTATCCACTAATTACATGAAATATGAACTTAAGTACAGTAATGAAGTAAATTTACTTGGTTAACTTCCACCTCTGGGTATAAGCAGCACATCTGCAAACTGTAATGTTAATTGCTGTTTAAGATGATGTCTTTGATTTGCCCACCACATTAGATGCCATGCAGTTCTGACGCTTCCTTTACCCTCATACAGTTATTATTGCATCTATTGACCAGAAATGTAAACTGCAGCAAGACATGTTAAGGCTCTTCCAGCTCTTCTTTTTTACATCACAGTTACTAAAATTCAGTTTTGTAGGAAAATTAAAAAAAAAATAAAGCTAATCAATGTCATGTGTATGATGGACAAAAACATTCCTGCTGTAAGATGTACGTACTGCGAAAGCTGTCATATTATATAATAGAAATGTGTGTGTAGTCCTGTGGCCTTAAATCAAACACCAAAAGAGAAGAAGAAGAAAAATGCTGGTTTAGTTTGAATATTAGGTCAAATATTTCTTGTGCTGTTTTGTAGCAAGTTTAATATGAGCAGAAGAATTAACCCCACTCGCGTGTCTCTCGTGCTGCAGAGTCGAGGCGTAGTGCGCGGTTGGTGTCAAGCAAATACTACCTGCACGATGATGACACAGCGAGCAACAGCTCTACCGCATCCGTGGGACTAATCTCTTATAAAGAGAGTCCCATGAGGTACGTGTGTATCCCAAGGGCACAACACACCAGCATACTGTATATTGTCTCAGGAAGCAACTCACTTTGACTGCCTGTATTTTCCCTTCCAGGGGTTTCAGCAGGAGGAAAACGGGACCGCGTAAAGGGGGCGGGGCTTCCCACGGCAGCAAAGTGACCAATTCCCAGACTCCGAGCCCGACCGAGTTCCTCTCGCGTCAGTTCTGATGATATCAACGCATGACGTTGTAACTTTTTAAAATTATTATTATTATTATTATTATTATTTGAACATGCAGTTTGATTGGGTTGTTTTTTTTTTGGTGTGTGTCTCCAGCCGGGAAGAGTTTTACTGTTCAGGCTCCCCGCCGCACCGTGACCTCTGTGACCTATTCAGCCTTGAGCACTCCGGCCCAGGTGGATCCATCAGAGTTCTCCTCGGGATATTCCTCAGCAGAAGAAGGATACGGACGGAAAAGCAGCGCCACACACAGCTCCGCCACCAACACCACCACCACCACCGCAGCCACCACCAGAACTAGTGAGTGTTTTTTTTTTTTTTTAAATAAAAGTACAAGCAATTGAATATAACGTGCTGAAATGAAGAAATGAATGAAGAATTCAGACCAGTATAGCGTGTGTGTTCAGTTATTCTCTCAGCTTAACCTCAGTGTCTTCCTGTTTCCTGTCTGGCAGTCTGTTCACTTCCCCTTGCTCTCACTCGTGTGCGGCTCACTGTTGCGAATGAGGATGATGTAAACGTGTCCCATCACCAAAACATTAATTGTACAAGCGTTCAGTCTTCATCCTTCAGCTTTATTCTGTATGTTTTGTCACCAGGCCCTGCTCACGCTCGGTCAAAAGGATGGCTGGGATACCGAGACATCCTGACTAGGCCAGGTGTGAGAGACATCCTGACTGCGCCAGGTGTGAGAGACATCCTGACTGCGCCAGGTGTGAGATTCATACCAGGCCTCCCTCTTAAAAAGCTGTCCACTTTACCGCTCACACTTCGGTAGACCTCTAACACGGTTTATTTCCTTGCTTGTTCAGCCCGTGGCTTGGCGGTGGTGTATTTCTGGCTGGGCGTGGCATGGTACAGTATAACGTCTGGAATGTCTCTGCTTGATGTTTCTCTGCTCAGCAAGTAAGTGTGTGTGTTGGGGAGGGGTAGTGTGTGTGTGTGTGTGTGTGTGTGTGTGTGTGTGTGGTTGTTCTGCATTACCATACTCTTTATCCGTCTCCCATCAGGCGCACTGCAGGTGCAAGGAAGTTCGTTCTCCTCTTCATCCTTTTCCTCCTGCTGCTTTTTTGTGAGTCTGTACAATACAAACACACCTCCATGAGCTGCCTTGTAAAAAGTGTTAAGTCACCTTGTCAGAAAATATAACGCAGTGCATCATCGCAGGTTTGTGGTACTGGTACCCCTGGTTTATTGCACTGTTTCCCCGCTCAACTCGAGCTCCTCCGGTTCAGCCCCGTGCCACGACTCAAGCGCCAATCCAGCCTCGCGTGGATGTAAGTGATGACCCGTCCTCCAGACTTGATGCATGTGAAAGAACTGACCAGTTCTTCAGCGCTGGCGATCTCTCAACTCAACTCTTTTCCCTCCTTCTCAGAACCGTGAGACTTACGCAAGTTTTGCAGCTCTTAGAGACGAACTCTACGCCGATCTGCGGGAACGAGAGAACAAATGGCTCGAGGACAGAGACAGGGGTTTGGAAGATGTGCTGGTGAGGAAATGAACAGAGGAATCCCTCCGAAAAATTTGCATTTAAGCCTCTGTTTTTTGACCTGTTGTCTCCTGCAACACGATCATAGGTTTTACGCGTAACCCTGCTGCATTCTGTTTACCATCTTTTAACATGCGTATCACAACTCTGACTATCTCTGTACTTTTTCTCTACCATCTTAGAAAGCGATCAAGTTACTGAACGAAGATGGAGAAAAACAGAAGCGCATGCATGAGGTGAGAAAATTCTTTTTTTGCTTTCTTTTGTGCTTATCCATGGCAATCACATACAAAACAGGAAATTCATACAGTCCCTGCATTATATGTAATTCTCTGTTTTGTGTGTGTGTGTGTGTGTGTGTAGGTGTTGCAAATGGATGTGCATGACTTAAAAATTCGAGTGAGGAAGTAAGTGTACGCACCCACCTTACTTAATCACTGTCCTGTAAGCCAGGTTCGTATTACAAAAAAAAAATATATATATATGTATTTGTCTCCACCTAGTGTTGACTCGGAGCATCGCGGCCTGATCAAAGAGGAAACCCTAGGGATGCAGAGTCAGATTTCCGATCTGAAACTGGACGTGTCCAAACTTCACTCAGCCTCCGAGCACCTGAGTCGTAGACTGGACGCCCAGGAATCTCAAAACAGGAAGGTACATTCTCGTACGTTGTTTTTTCTATATTAGCACCGTCGGCTCGTTTTTACCGTATCGTGAGTAGCTGTAAAAACACTAATTAATTTCTTTCTTTAGTTAAAGACGGAGCTCTCTGATTGGCTGCTGCAGCAGCTGTCTGGTTCAGTCAAATCTGAGGGAGATGTAGTGATGCGTCCCGAGCTGCAGAGGGCGCTGGAGGACCTGGAAAATAAAATACTGGTCAGATTGGAACAGGAGAGGAGGGGAGAGGAGAGGAGAGATGTGTGGAGGACAGTGGGAGAGACGCTGCAAGAGGAAGGAGTGGGAGCAGTCAGTATAACGGTGCGTGTGTGTGTGTGTGTGTGTGTGTGTGTGTGTGTTCCTGCACATATGTGTATATACATACATATAAGTGCTTACACATACAGTTTCCCACAGTAAATATAGAGGTCTTGTGTGTGTTTTCCCAGGCTGTCCCTGAGCGGTTTTTATTACCCAAATGTGTCCTCTGTGTAACGTACGCACTGTCCTGTTTACATTGCCACTTCGTGACATGATAAATGTTGTCCTAATTTATGATGTCACAGGATGTTGAACGCATCGTGCAAAGGGCGCTGAGCCTCCACAGGGCTGATGGGATCGGCCTGGCCGACTACGCGCTGGAGTCTTCAGGTAGCCCATTAAACCCTGTGTTGAGGTTAAATCTGAAACAATAACTAATAATGTGGATCATAAAGTTAATTGAGTTTTGTTTGCAGAACAAAAAAAGCAATAAAACATCTTTTTTTTTTTTCTTTTTTTTTTTAAGCAGCTTGCTGTAGTTGCTAAAACTACGCCTGGGTTTTATGACGTGCAATAAGTTTATACAGTGTGTGTGTGTGCAGTGCTTATTCATTCAAAAACCTGCATTATTGATACAACCAACAACACTTTTAATACTAGAAGAGTAGGTAAGTCCTGTATCCATGGTGTGTTTTAACACTGGACTGCATTAAATTGTAGTACGTACCGCCACTGAGAGTCTCATCGCCGTACTGAGCTTGTTGTTCGCTTTTACGCCTTTATCCACTAGAAATTTCATCAGAAGTCCCGGTTTGAATTGAACACACTAGCGTTCTGCATTTCTAAGAAATTCAATCCAACAGCTTTCAATAGGAAAAAATATATTCAGCCGTCCCCGAGTCTTACATTCAGCTGTCCACTCCAGAGTATAGAAGTACACACTTTGACCTTTCCGTGCTTATTTTTTTTTAAGGAACAGAAACGAGAAGCTTGAATGCGCACTGAGCGTATAATGAATATAAAACCAGCGTTAGCACACTTTATAACAGCGCGTGCACAGCGGCGCCACCGCTCGTCTTTCTCACCCACTTTATAACCGACGCGTCTCCATATTTCACTTCCCCTCATTACTGCGGCCGTCTCTTACAGTCGAGTCTCTGAATAGAAGAAGCAAGCGCTCCGCTTTCTCTAATGCTGCTCGTGATTCTTTAAAAGCTTCCTGCTCAGTCAGGTTTTTTTCCTCACTACATCTCACACACACACACGACACTGAAATCAGCAGTGTGCTCGCATAGTAAAAGTATTGTTAAAGTATTATTTTTAAATGCTGGTATAGGACCGTTTTTAAAATGTTAGTACTGCAGTAGTTTTTTCGTACCGGCGATGTACTAGTACTGGTACATCGTGAGACACTAACACAGAGTTAAAGATTTCAAAGTCAAAATTTCCAGTGGGAAACACTAAATACAGTTTAACGCCCTTTTATGTGTCCGGAACTTTTTTGAATTCAAATCTTTTAACGATCTTAACTGTCATTCTGATGAAACTTGGCCAGTTTAGATTTCACACAAAAACACATGAACCTGAAAAAGTGTATTATTTTAAAATGCTAAATTGTTATGGAAAAATTATCCGGAGACCGTTCAGCGCTTTTCTACCATGGAAGTCCCACCCACTTCTGATTTATTTACTGCACATCAGTGTCAAAACCGACATTCACAGAGTCACAGAAACACTTTCAGCAAGAAAATGCATCTGATAACGTTATATCGTCTCCTTTTTCCACTCCCAGTTTGTGTTACATTGAAAGCTAGTGCGCTATGTAGGGTGGACTAGTCCTCGTTCCATGCACCAAGTAGTGATCTTGATCAGGGCTTAGAGATGGATTTGGGATTCAGCCTCGTGTTAGAAGCTAGTTAGCTTTATAACGGCGATTAGTGCAGAGACGGCGTGTTGTTTAAAACGACAGAACGTTGTCAGGTGTGTGTTGTTGCTGAAAGCGCTTCTGTGACTGGGTGTGAATGTGGCTGTGGTCAGGCAGCTGCTCTCTCCTCAGTACTCGGACCGTACAGACCCACGCCGAGACACACAGTCAGTGTCATTAGTAGTGACAAAGTACAAAACTCAGCGTACAAAGAGTAAAAAGAGTAAGCAGACAATAAACAACAAACAAACAAAACAACAACATTTTAAAATAATTTTAAAAAAAGCAAAAAAAAGTTCCAGATGTTTAACACTAAATATATGACAGTATTTTTTTTTCGATGATGATGATGATGATGATGATGATTTGTTGTGGCTAAATTGCTGCTTTTATCTCCATGTTTAACTTTAATGAAGTTGAAACTTTCTATATTGTGTGTGTGTGTGTGTGTGTGTGTGTGCGTGTGTGTAGGTGCCAGTGTGGTAAACACTCGTTGCTCAGAAACATTTCACACCAGATCAGCCTGTATCAGTCTGTTTGGATTTCCTCTGTGGTATCCTTCAGAAAGCCCTCGCACTGTTATACAGGTAACACACACCTACACGTAAGCACACTCCAACACACACACACACACACACACACATAATTACATTATATAAAGTATAGACAAGTTCTCATAAAATAGACACCAGAAAAAAACTACAAAACAATAAATCATATTTTTCATCTGTGTGTGTGTGTGTGTGTGTGTTGTGTGTGTGTGTGTGTGTGTGTGACGACAGCCCGAGCTCCACCCTGGTAAGTGCTGGCCATTCCGTGGTTCCGAAGGCTTCCTGGTCATCGCTCTGTCTCACCCTGTCCAAATCACTCACGTCACCCTGGAGCACCTGCCCCGAATTCTCTCACCCACCGGACGCATCGACAGCGCCCCCAAGGACTTTTCTGTTTACGTGAGTCCAAACAAACGCAATCGCAACAACAATGCTAATATAATGCTAACATAAAGTTGTGAATTATGCTCTGCGTCGAAACAATCCCAGTTTGTTCGATTGGTAAAGTTATTGTTGGCCTGGTTTTTTAGGGAATGATCAGTGAAGAGAACGAGGAAGGGAAACTTCTCGGAACGTTCACTTACGACCAGGACGGAGAATCCATCCAGACCTTCGTAGTGCAGGTGAGAAATGATGATGATAATAATAATAATAATAATAAAAGATAAATAAACAAATGTGGTTGAGGATAAGATGGAGTGATGGACGTTGTGTTTTTCAGCACCCTCAGCGCGAGGTGTACGGCCTGGTGGAGCTGAGGATCCTCAGTAATTGGGGTCACCCTGAGTACACCTGTGTGTATCGCTTCAGGGTCCACGGCCAGCCCGCGGCTGCCTAAAGAGCACTGAAGGGAAGGACAGAGTTTTAGCTATCTATGCAAAAAAACAAAAAAAAAACTAACAAAAAAAACATGAAAATGTTTAGCAATGCACTTAAAGTTGCGAATGCTCCTGAATGAACGCTAAACATCCAAAACAAGAGAGTGAAAGCTAGAAAAAGAGAAAAAGCCAGCTTGGATAACAAGCTTTTTGTTTTCTTCCATCACACTCCACACACCTGACAAGCGCAGAAGAAAAAACACAGGGTTACAGTACGTTATCTTACGCTAATATACAGTATAACGTACCTGTATACATTTGCAAAAAACAACAAAAAACAACAAAAAAAAACAATCCTCCGTTTGCACTATTTGCTAACCAACTCCTAATGAATGTACCTTTAATTTTTTTTTTATGTTTTACTTTTCTATTGGTATGATTTTTTGAAAGAAGGAAGACAAATATTTATTAAGAAATAAATTCTAACACAGACTCATTAGCACAATGCTAATCAAAGGCTTTGGTTATCAACAGTATTAGCATTTCTGAGTTCTCTTGCTAGAGAGAGGATAAATTCGGCTAAATCTAGTTAGCTGTTAAAAAGTTTTATAGCTCAAATTTGTATACATTTGTCTCAAATGTGTTATGTGTGTTTAAGTACAAATTGTAGAAAATGTGCAGGAATTAAATAAAATTCACGTACAGTATGGTTACTATGGTCGAGATAATATTGTTCAACATCCATATTTAGCTCTACAAGGAATAAAACACTCTGCGTTGTTCACGAAGATAATCAATAATGTCGTGGTGTGATGAAGTGGAATCATCCTAACCATGAGCGGAAATGCCGTCTTTTACCACAGGAATTTGTCAGCAATGTAAAATCTTCACCTATTTAACAAAGACACATTGCGCTTTTTATCTGCGTATTTATAGTAACTTTGAAACAAAAGATTGGACAATTTAAAATAAACAGTGGCGCATCACTTACTGTAAATTTGATGTCCACCTTTTTAGATTTATAATTGGATATATAAATTGGATTTACTTATTACCCATAATCCAACATAAATCTTGTGTGCAACCAGTATTTACTGCTTCTGCATAACACAAAGCAAATACTTTCGGTTGAAATCTACAGAAATCTTTTTATGCTTGTGATTGTCTCAAAATTCAGCCATTATGCAGCTTTAAACTCAGCTAATAGTTTTCAACAAATTAATCAATTACGTTTAGCTCAGTTTAACACAATATCTTCATAAAAGCAGATCACTGGCTAGATTTTCTTAGTAGTAACTTCAAATATTTTCAACATCCAGAGGTGTAGTTTAGTTTACTGTATACGTATATTTCCTGTTCCATATTATTGTAATACAAGCTTTGATTTTGAGGTACATTTACATGCAGTGATTGAAAAAATCATATAATTTTTTCCTTCACATTTACAGTACAATGCAAGCTACTTGTTTTATTTTAGTGTGTTATTTTTTTTTTTTGTAAGGCGCTTTACTAGACTAAGCTGTGTATCTGTTTTTGTAGATTAGAAATGTTTTTAATGGGAAATAATATGTTTTAAAAGTAATAAAATCTTAATTAATTGTGTAGAAACATATTTTAATATTTAAATCTGGAATATTCTTGTAACATCAAACTGTCAACTTTCTGTATATGAGCTAAAAATGTAAACATTTCATTTTTGACGGAGTGCAAATCTTTCTGACTTAAAGTTTTATTGTTGTTTTTATTTTAAAAAGCTGAATTTCTTGTATATTATGGTCATTTGCATTACCAAACAGTGTTAGCTTTTAGATTTTCATACCTGTACCATTATAAGGAAAAGTAACAATATTACACAAAATCATTTTATTTATAGACAGCAAGTCAATTTGTTCTCCAATGTGTATGTGTTGATTTAAACATTTTGCTTAATTTAGCTAGAAGTAGAGTAAAAGTATCAGGGTTATGTTTAAAACATGAGCATGTCTATTTTACCTCATAACTGATGTGTTGTTTTTGATCGTATAAACTATTTTCATATTTTTGTTTATCGTATTTTGATCGGATTTAAAATGAATTTCTGCTGAATTGATCAATTTGAAATTTGATTCATGAAGTTCTGTATGTGGGTGTGGTTAAAAGACATGCACTGTGCTGGATTGTGTAATGATGAATTTCATTACTTTGTTGTTCTAAACTCCCCTGCTGGGTCAGGGCAACATTTTAATACTTGTGTTAATCGATCATACCTGAAGTGCTCTTTATGTTACAGATAATTAAGTAGTCGGAATAGATTTATGTTTTTTCATGCTTTCTTTATTGAAGGAGATCAATTTTCTTCTTACAAAATTTCTAAATTGTAGAATAATGAAACGTTTTCCCTAAACAACATAATGGATTGTTAAATGATTGTGTAATTACCATTTTATTTCAACCAACTGTTCACCTTTGTTATTTCAGACATTCTGCTTAACAACACCCTAAGGACGTAATTGACGTCACAAACTCAAGCATCATACTTGAAAATATAACTTTCAGGCCAAGAATAATTCTCTGCGATTGCAGTCAATGTGTAATTTCTGGGTGTTATTTTTTTGTTGTTGTTAATTATATTGATCTTTGCAGTATTTCTTATTTATAATCCAGACACCAACTAGACTTTTTCTTTCTGTTAGAAAAGGAAATAAACAAGAAACAACTCCCTAACATTTTTTATTCATTTAAAAAAGTTGAAAAATAAAAAGTTACATGGAAATTTTTGAGGCTTGTTTTGAAATAAAATACCAAGTGAATTCACCTCCTATGGTTGTATGCACTTCTCCTATTTTTCTTACACTATAAACACTCAGATTCCTGTTCCTGGATAACAAGAGTGGAACCTGATTTAGCGATCTGCGTTGGAAGCCTGTCAGCCTCGTGGTTTGACATGTTGAGATTATTTTCTGCTCATCATGGTGGTAAAGAGTGGTTGTTTAAATTTATCTTTGCTTGAACCAGTGTGGACATTTTACTTTGCACTCTGTCTATATTTTTTACTACAGTGGAACCTCGGATTGCGAGTAACGTGGTTTACGAGTGTTCCGCAAGACGAGCAAAGATTTTTAATACATTTTTAATCGGAAACCGAGCAAGTATTAGTTTACGAGCGCCGAGTATCATGTATCACGCATGCCACTCTTATTTTGACACCGAGCGTCACTCTTGCACTGCGGAATTCTTTTAGCATCTCTTATGTGTGTGTGTGGGCGTAATTTGACACCGACACACACGCAAACACCCTGACACACGCACAGACTTCCCCGGCTTCACAAACACACAGAAACTCTGCTCTGTCGCTATTCTTTTTAAAGGTAAGGTGCTGGTTCATTTGTTTTGTTTTTGTTTTTTTTACTTTACCGCAGTGATTCTCTTAGTATGTGCTCACGCCAGTGTCAGAGAGATTTCTCTTTTTCCTGTTAAAATGGTGTTTCCATTTTGTGTGCGTGTGTGGGTGGGTGTGTGTGGGTTTGTATGTGTGGGTGTGTTTGTTGGGAAACTTAAAAAGCGAGGTGGGGAGAGGGAGGAGGAGTGTTACTGTGTAAAACAAGGTGAGGGAAGGGGCAAATTACACACACACACACACACACACACACACACACAAACGGCGCCTGTGCACACCAATGGAAGCACTTATCTGTCTGGATTTATTTGTACTTTTTTTTAAGATAAAGTGCAGATTAATTTGTTTTATTTTAATTTTATAGATTGTATTAATTATGTTTATGTATTTAATTTTTAGGGCTGTGGAACGAATAATTTGAGTTTTCATTATTTCTTATGGGAAAATAATGATTTGGTTTACAAGTGTTTTGGAACACGAGCCCACTTCCGGAACACATTATGCTCGTAATCCAAGGTTCCACTGTACTTGTTTTTTTGTAGATCTCACACCAGCGACCAAGTTCACACAACTCATATGTACACTAATTTCATTCAGTTATCTCAGTGATACAGATAGTAAAGGTCAAAGTTGGTGGACCTGTAGCTCTCCTCAGGCTCAGGTTCTGCTGTGTCCGTCACATCGAACGTCCTTCTGTGATTCGCCAAAACAGGAGGCGGGACGAGCTGGAAAACAGCCAGCGCTTTTTTCTTGAAGGTTGAAGTTCTTACCGTGAACAACACAAAGATCTGGATGCCCTTTAGCAGAGAGAACACAGGTTTGTTAAACTGTATAGCAGGTTTATTTAACGCCCTTCCTCATTCTCTATAGCGTGTGCGCTGTACAGGCTCACTGGGGGCCTGGAGCCTATTCCAGAGGACTCAGGGCACTATCGCAAGGCACAAACGCAAACACAATGACTATGGGTAATTTGGAAACACATATTAGCCTAAATTCAATTGCCTGTTGTGTGTATGCGCGTGAATGTTGACCCCGGCCGTAAAAA
>JAAGKR010006281.1:0-44190 GCA_011419295.1 Clarias macrocephalus | reverse complement strand
CATTAGTACAATTCATTAGTACTGGCTCCTGGTGCTGTGCATCATCAGAGTATTTTTCCATTCAGTTGGGAAACACAGCTACTTATTCTTGGCATGTACAGTATGTGAGTGCTGTTTGTACGCCCTCCGCCCACACTGAGAGAGAACCTGGAGTGCAAAAGAAAGAAATACTCGAGCAAATTTCAGAAGTCATGGACAGAAGAGTTTCTTATGGAAAGTTTTAAAGGGAAGAACAATGCCTTCCGCAAATCTATGGGTGGATTTTTCCATCGAGCACAAAGGATAGATGGATGTTAGTAAAATGTTCTTGCAGTATATTTATTATTCGGGTATTTTCATTCTTTTGAAAGCTCAACTCTTTGAAGCTCAAAGTGAACACCCAGACCCCTGCTTTAGTTTGGAAAGCCTGTGGTATCATGGCTGATTCTGCACGATGATCGGATCTTTCTAACAACCTGGGATATGTGCAGAAAAGAATTTCCCTGTATCTGTGACATAGAAAGTCTTCTTTTCCTTCCTCTTCTTAGTGCCATTTACAGCTTAAACAGTCGTCTCAATCTTTGTCTTCAACTTAATAAGACAAAAAAAATGGAGCAAATTAGTCTTTTTAATAAAGACTTAAGCTATTTATAATAGCAATATAACAATACACCAATTTATTTTACAATACAGTTTCTTTACAATACTAAAAGTCTGATTGCAGCAGTTCTCTATTTATTCCATTTTATACACACAACATGTGCATTTTTATTGTGTAAAAATAAAAGAATCCAACTGAAGTGTGATTTGTGAATTGAATTTAATCCAGGTGTATTGTTGACTGTTACAAAGCAATGAAACTGGAGACTCCTTCCATTATTTGGCAAATATATGTTTTCCTTTAGAAAATGACACACATTTTAAAAACTATATTGATGTGAAAATTTGCCAGTGTATATGTGTTTTCATTTATTGAAAAACACTTTGAACTTATTACCTATTTATAGTTACATTTTACTTACTCACTCTCTTTCTAAACCACTTTATCCTCTATAGAAGGTTGTGAGGTACATACACACACACACACTCGCGAGCTCATTCACACACTACAGGCAATTTAGAACACCAAATAACCTAATCTGCAGGTCTTTGGACTGTTGGAGGAAACCGGAGTACCCGGAGGAAACCCACCAAGCACAGAACATGCAAACTCCAACACGGACCCTAGGCGAGAATCAAACCGTTGACCCTGGGGGTGTTTTAAAAATTGACCACATCAACAATTACTTTTTTTTGTTAATTCATTCTCAGTGACTTTGATGTTACTATAGAAACACCAACATTGTAATAAATTGTAAATAAATTGCCATGAATATAGCTACGAGAACCAATAAATCATGTCACTTGTGTATAGATAAAATATATTTAACTGAATTTTTTCATCTGATCATGTTAATAATAACACCACTGCAATATGTACAAACACTGTAAGTTTAATAATTGCTGTCATAACTGTTAAAACGACAAATATGAGCGGGAGTTTAGGCGGGTCTGGCAACACTGCTGTATATTTTTGACTCTGCGGCGCGGTCAGAACTGGTTATTTGACTTTCTGATTGGTTCGCGAAGAGACCCATGATAAAGAAACGGCCAATCAAAAGGCGCTTTTTTTGTCGTCTACGAGACGTTGCCGTATACGCTTTGTCATAATGCATTCTGGGAAATGTGGTACTCTCCCATTGAGGTGCTGTTCGCAAGCGCACTACATTTCCCATGTACTAGCAAAAAAAAAGGTAAAGCCGTTAGCTCACAGTTGAGGCATGTCAGATTTGTAACGCCTCCGTTTTGTATGTTTTGTGCAGGCGAAGCTTGATTTGTGGAAATTATATTCATTTCCACTCATAAAAAATATGTGCGCTCTTTAAGATTCAAAACGACTTCTTAATCGCGATTTCTGATTTTTTTTTTTATTGCCTTTAAGGGGTGCAGAGACCAGGGTCACCTATAGAGGGCGATCGTCAGTTGATTTCATTTATATTACTGTACAATTAATAAAAATTCACTTTAAGTTTGTTTTAATTCAAAGTTTTGCTAATTCATGCCATTATTTAAGTAATCAATCTTGTTACATTAGCACAGTGAATAAAATCATGCAGAAACCGGTCAAAAGCTTCAATTAATGTATACAAAAGTAGAGAAAAAAATTGAAAGTGGCCTGTGATACTGAATGGTGATCAGGTTAGTTGCAATACAGAGCCCTGTATTCAAATTATACACTGAAATTAAATCGTTAACTTTAAAGAAAAGGCTTTAGAGATGGGGATTATTCACCAATCAGCCATAACAGTAAGACCACTGATATTTTCACCCGATCATGGTAATCATAACACCACTGCATTGTTAAATGTAAAAATGGCAAGAACACCCCGCCCTCCACAAAAAAAAAAGTCCTCTAGCCATCACAATTTGATCCTTGTCAAAGTCACTCAAATGTTAAATGCTTGAATATATATATATTTTTTTCTGCTTCCAACACTCAATCAACTCCAATCAACTTCAGGGGGGGAAAAAGGTCCATGTGCTGCCTAATATATCCCAGCCACTGTAACGAGATCTTGTGATTGTAGCTCCTGCAACAAGGGCCAAATTGTGATGGGTGATGTGATGAGTCCGAGCTACTCAAAAACTGTAGCTTTTGTGGGATGTTTCCAAGCTGCAGTGGTCAGGACATATGAAAAGTGACCCAAGGAAGTAAAATTGGGGAACTGGTGACAGGGTCATGGGTGGCCAAGGCTCACTGATGGAGAGTGGAGTGAAGGCTGGCCCTTGTAGTCCAATCCAATAGAAGTGCTAGTGTAGATCAAATTGATGAAAAGGTTAATGCTGGTCCCAATATAAAGGTGTCAGAACACACAGGTCATTACTGTTATGGTGGAAAAAGGGGGACCTACTCACTGTGGCTGTCAGCAATCAAAAGAATATTATTATATTTATATTTACATTTATTATATAAGGCCCACGTACATATTGCATGAATAGATAAAACATAATTATGGTAAATAATAACAATCTTCTTTTCTTTATGATTTGGAGTGCTATACTGGATGAAACCAAACCATGCTGTCATATAAGATGCACAGAACATGATACCGCATAACCTGGATCAGTAGAAACTAGGTTGTTTTGCCTTCAGTTCACAAAAGCCAAAATCCACCCCTCCTCCTTATTTGTTATGGGAAGCAAGGTCCTACTTCTTCTTCTTCCTCCTTGTTGTTTAACAGGAACGGAAATCCAGTAAGTTACAATCCCGCCAACTGTAGGTCTTGAGCTCCCTCATCTTCTCTTAAAGTCAACTGTCCAGACCATCCTTTCTTAAAAACGTCTAAGGCTTCCCATAATCTCGTCTTATCCTCTTCTGCTACTGAACTCTTCAAGATGGTGTACTCTCCTCTCAGTACCTAGTAAGCAAGGTTAATGTGGCTGGTACTTGATATAGAAAAAAGAAAGACATTTGTTCATCCATTCATGACAATCTCGTGTACCTCAAAATGTGAGAAGGTCTCCTTTGATAGATTAGTGTCCAGTCCCGGGTGTATTCCCAACCGTTTGCCTTCAGATTCATCACCACCCTGGAAAAAAAAAAAAAAAAAAAAGCACTATATTGCCAAAAGTATTCGCTCGTCTTTGAACTTATCCCTAATCCATAGGGTTTAATATGATGTTGGCCCCGCCCCCTTTGCAGCTATAACAGCTTGGGCCAACATCATATCAAACCTTGTTGATTGACAATTGGATGTTAGTTAAGTTCACAGGGCAGGCAAGGAAATACATTTGGAAATATAGTGTGTATAAAGCAGTTCCCAAAGGCGAATGAATTATTCTTAAAAAAAATACTATATATATATTGCACAGTGGCCTCACCCCTCCTGGGCTGAGGGTTCGAGTCCCACCTTTGGCTCAGTGTGCATTATGTTTGCATGCTTCCCTCCTGCTTGGTACGTCTTAACCATATCTGCTGATCTATGCTCATGTACTTTATTGGGGTGTTTCAGACCCAGAGCTGCCTCCGCACACTGTGAGGACAGAAATGACACGTACACTGCAGTGACACACTAAGGCAATATGCAGTATCTATGATTCTGGTGTAGATTTAGTAACAGCTGCCTTATATTGTTTCTGTCATTTGACAGAATACTGAAAATGTGGACGCTTTTTTTTTTTTTTAAACAAAGCAATTTAAGTCAACAAGTCTGATGTCAAACCATCAAAGTGTATTTTGTCAGAAATTATAAGGTCTCAGCCCTTAAAACCATACCATAATGAAACCAAACTTTCAGCACCTTAACTGTTTTTTGAGTGCATTAAAGTTTAACTGCCACTGCCTGACGTTATTTATTTGGATTGGTACGTATAGTTTGGCAACTAATGAGCAAAAACTGTTTTCTTTTTGTTTTTGCACATGCACAACGTATATATTTTCATTTACTTGCTCCAGCGTTGCCAGATCACAATGCAAGAAACTATCATTTATTTATAATATTTTAAATATTTATTATTAGCACCAGGCACATTATTCCAGACAAATAATGATAAAAAGTAACGCAGTTACAAGAAAACTGGCCAGACTCAAACTCCCGACTCAGCCTTGCACATCTTGAACAACAGACAAGATAAATTCAGATTGTGTTTCTTGTCCCTGTGTGGAACATCAATACTGAGCAGTCTTCATTTCAAACTGTGAGGTGCAACTGCGCCCTCTTGTGGTGTATACATTAATAGCTACAGCATGTGAACTACGAAGCATTTTTTATTTTAAATTTTTTTTACCAAAACATACATTATCGTTTAATACAATTTGAACCGAGTAATTTCATAATGGTACAGTAAGTAATCAATAAATGATTAACCACTATTATCCCTAATCGTCATAATCAAAACTCACAGAATAAGCGAACATATATGTTGTGCATGTGCAAAAAAACTCTTTTCGCTCATGAATTTCCAAAGTTTTGACAAGAAGTTTGGATTTATTTTCTACATTGTAGAACGATACTGGATTTGTATGAAATAACATGTGGAATTAGGTAAATAAATAACAACATAGTGTTATTTTAAGACAAAAAGATCAGCTGTTCTGGAATTGTTCAATACCAAAACGTAGCTCTGCTGCAAAGAAGAATTCGTTACCGATCTCAGGAAATACCAATTAACAAACAGCACCTCAGATTAGAACCGTTATAAAGGTTTTCTCAAAAAATAAGCAAAATAAGGTTAATTCCAAATACCATCTCTACACCACATTGTTTGATGATGTGTATGCATTTATACGAAGAGAGATTTTAGTACTTGGACCGCAGATGTGGATTTTGGAAACAACCAGACCATTCATGATGACAGAAGGATCTTTTTTTTTTTTTTTTTTATACATGACAACACTTTTTTTTTGTTTTGTTTTTTTTAATAGAATTTATTAACACCTCTTAGCAATTTGAACAATTCCACTGGAACTCCATCAACTAAACAGTGCATAACCGATCCAGGAAATACTTCCTTCACTTATTATTATTATTTTTTTCCTGTAAGAAAGTACGAGTACAGCGCCCTGATGCTGATCTCAGATCAGACACTGCTCAATACTGCTGATTTAATCTGAGGCGTATTTAATTCACAGATTTATTGATCCTTAACAATGGTGGACATGAAAGAATTATTTCAATATTTAGAAGATTATATTCTTGAATAATCGCAGAGACTTGGTGTGAAGGAGAGTTAATGCTGGATAAGACTCATTCTGCCAAGAAATTCTAACACTAGTGTCTATGTAATCAGATTCAATATGCTATGAAAAGACCAGAAGGAGGCTTTATATCACAACAACCTTCATGATTAAGAAATGGAAAAAAAAAAAAAGGCTTTTTTTTGTTGTTGTCAAATACAGTTATGTTAAAAATACATTACATAATTTACTGATGGTTAGATGGTTTAAAAAAAAAAAAAAAAAAAAAAGATCAGCACTCTCAGTCCAGATCTTTAGAAGTGCAGTCACAGAACCCTCAACATAATGGCAACAGCATAACCAACATTCAGAGGCTCATGTGTTTTAGGAGCGGTTTAGCAAAAGAAAACAAAACAAAAATTGGATTTACCTGATATTTGCATCCGATGTTCATCTTTTTATTTGGTTGTTTTGCACTGGAGCTATGAGGCAAATACAATCATAATAATAAAAATTTGTGCTTTTTTTGGAGTCCTCTAAGACAAACTGCATCCATCCACTCATCCCTTCATCCATCATCTATTCATTTATCCAGCCATCCACCCACTCATCCACTGATTCACCCACAGACACACTAATATATTTCTACATATCCATCCCTTTACTCATCTAACCATCCTTTCATTCATTCATTGACCCATTCATCCACCCAACCATTTATTTATTCAACCATTTATTCTCTCATCCCTCCATCTACCATGATATCAAAAAGGGACTTCATGTTTATACACACATGATCACCACACCCATACGTCGTTCTTTCCCAAACTGTTATAACAAAATTGGAAGCACGTAATTGTATACAATATATTTTTACTCTGCAGCATTACGATTTCCCTTCACTGAAAGGAAGAGGCCCAATCCTGTTCCAGTACGACACTGACCGATGTAGCTGATTGAACTCAAACCCCGCCAGTCACGGTCTAAGATCGAGCGGAAACAGGAACATATGGGTGTGATGGTCAGCTGTCTACAAACTTCCTCCTACGACAACGAGCTGGACGGCGGCGCCAATCTCTCTCACATTCCTGGGTTAACGGGTTAATTAAAACCCCGTCTCTCCATTGAGACCTCCATAGGGCATTCATGAACTGTAATGAACTCTAAAACATGTTTTTTTTCTCCCTTTTGAACGAAAGCGAAATTAACTCAATCTCTGTTATGGACTAATTAGAAGAAGTGGCACATCCTGTATTGGAGTCACCAATCTATCTCTATTTATATATGTATTCAATTTGGTACGACTGCACCCCATAGACTCCGCCCCTCACAGTTAAAGTGCTACGATAATTGAGATCTGTGCCGATTTTTGATGTATGTTGCGATTTTATTAGCATCATGATTTTATAAATATCAAGATTTAGATTTTGTTTAAAGTGCACCACCTGTAGGATTAAAGAGGAACTGCAGCATTGTTCCACCACCATCAAATGCAAAAGATATATAAATAAATAAAAAAAATTCTTAATAAAATAATAAATTTTGGAGTCATGATTTGTAATATGAAAGAGATCACAAAAAAATTATTTCATGTCTACTAAGCATAATTTGGAAAAAAAAAAAAGTTATTCTCTGTGTAGGTCAAGATTTAAGGACAGATTTTTTTTCCAGAGAGGAAAATTCACATTAGCTACACAACAGCCTCATAGCTCCAGAGTAAAGCTGAACAGTTGTGTGAGCAGATGTACAAAGTACCGGGTAACAGATTGCGTGAGGGGGGGAAAACAAAAAAAAACAACAACAACAAGCAATGCATTTAAGACCATCAAAAGCTGCAACTGAAGTTGAACACACAGAGACCGTGGTTAAAGGAGACGCTCCTAGGAGGACCTCCAGCGGAACACGAGATTTTCCTTTCTTACAGGAAAGCGCTCTGTTGTCTTTTTTTTTTCTTAACGACATGTACAACAACGTACATAAACTTAAAGCAAGGTCACACAAGAGACCAGTAGTAGCCATTAAGAGGTAAATCTGTGTGATTACAGTAAGTAGCACATCACCTTTAACCTCTCGTCGCGTAAGCAGGGCAGCCAGAGAGGAGACGAGAGGATTTCTCTCGGTCGAGCAGCAAACACACACACACGCACACCTTTCATCAGGACGACAAAAACAAAAAAACAAAAACAAATAAAACCCTCTCTCTGACTGTTCAGCCCTGGCTTTGGAATGCACGCACCTTTCAATTTACTTTAATTCAATCAGCCCTTTTAAGTAATGCAGACACACACAAAACAAAAAAAACAAAAAGACAAGCACACACCCACCCACACACACGAATCATAAAAGAGCAAATCCCTGATCTGAATCATTTCCTTAAGTTAAAATTTCTTTTTTTGTTTTGAATCAGTCTGTATTGGAGTCCGTGTCGTCGTCGACGTAGTCCTCCTCTACAGGGCTCGCCGCGCTCTGCGCCCCCCACTCGTCTTCGTCGTACTCTATACTGTCATTATCCTCCAGCAGCTCGTCTTCGGGCTCCGCCCCTACGCCCGCTTCGGCCCCGCCTTCTCCGGCTGCTTCGAACTCCTCCTGCTCATCCGCGGCTGGCGCCTGGCCGTTGTTGTTGGAGAAAGGTGCGCGCTGGTGCGCGTCGTCCTCCTCGTACACCCTCTGGTGGCACATGGGGCAGGTGTCCTGGATGTACAGCCATTTGCGTAGGCAAAGTGCGTGGAAGTAATGGTGGCACGGGGTGACGCGCGCGGATGTGGCGAACTCCTGGTAGCAGATGGCGCAGACGTCCTCGACGCCGCGCAGCTCGCTGCCCGTCACCTCGGGCAGGGAGTGTATCCGTCGCACGGCGGCGCGCCGCTTCACGAACGTCCTCCAGCCGCTCTTGGCCTGCAGGTAGATGTTGAAGTAGGCGTGCAGGCACATCATGCACGCCCGGATCTTGCTGCCGGACTCGAACGCCATGGTGTAGGCGCCGTTCCCGAACATGACGATCCCGAAGACGAACTCGACCACGTTCCCGGCCGAGCGCACGTAGTACACGTAGTCGTCGAGCTTCTCCCAGAGCGTGCCGTAGTACCCGTCCACCATGAACAGCGTGTAGACCGTGAGCGACACGAGAACCTTCAGGCACAGCTCCACGCAGAACGCAGTGACAGCGAACAGCCATGTGTTGAGCGCGTAGCGACGCCACAGCATGCCACTCAGCACCACCGGCAGCGTCAAGAGCACCAGGGACACCAGGAGGGCGGGGGCGTGCCGCCGCACAGACTGCACGTGCGAGGCGCTCAGCGCCATCAACACTGGCTCAGTCATGCCGTGGACGAAATGCAGCACGGCCGTCAGCAACAGGCACAGGTTCCTGCTCAGGCGCACCAGACGCTCGCCCGGCTCCAAGCCGCTCAACCCCGTCTGCAGGGCCAGGATGAAGAACAGCACCGGCGCCACGAAGCCCAGCCGACGGTCCTCCTCGTCTTCCGCCGACCCGATGAACGCCAGAACACCCAGACCCAGGTAGTGCGCCGCGGACGAGATCACGGCGCTCATGCCCAGCACGGTGAGCGTCGAGTCACAGCCGCTGATGATCAGACTGCTGCACAGATCCCAGATCACGTCCCACGTCACGTAGGCCTCGTCTTCTCCGTTCTCCTCCAAACGGGCCATCCTCACCTGTTTTTTTCGGGAAAGAAAGGATTAATTCTAAGGAGATGAAGATTCATAATCACATCACATCACGGAAAACTGAAACTTTCAATCCCATCCTCACCGCGTATATCAGAACCACCGCCTGCGCCGCCACACGTGTGAGCCAGAAAACTCGCAGCACGTCCGGCACCCGAATCCTCTTCCACGTGTCCTCCAGGAGCAGCTGTAACCCGTAGATGCGGTACATGTGCCGCACCAGTAAGTACACGTAACGGCACGAGTAGTACAGTCTCTTTAATCGGACGAGCAGGCACACGGCGGTGTTCAGTCCCAGCACCGACCCCGAGACCACCGCTAACGTCCGCCTCACGTCCCCGGGAAGCTCCATGAAAAGCCCGGACACGGGCACCAAGACGTCCAGCATCATCAAGGTGGAGTACGGCGACTTGACGCCGAGCAGCAGCACGTAGCCTGAGGATAACAGGAGCTGCAGAGCGGCCAGGGCCAGCCAGAGCGCCGGTCGGGCGCGCGGGAGCGGCCCGAAGCTCGGCGCCACCCGGGACGAGTCCGAATGAGACGCGGCGTAGTAGTTTAGCAGCACGGCGATGGATCCAAGCAGCATGCCCACGAGCAGGCTGTAGAACTTGAACAGGGACTTCTGGGACAAGACGAGCACGACGCCGCACACCGCGATACCTGAAACACACACAAACGAAAAGTACATCAAGATATATATACTGTATATATCCAAAAACTTTTACAGTGATGATTTAATGCAAATTCAAGCACAACTACTTATGACATCAACAGGGGACTGACATTTGCAGTATGAATTAAAATACTTTTTTATAAACAAGCACATCCAGGTTTATAAAGTTTAATAAAAACAAGGAGTGAGGTTGAAGTGCTGCTGAGGATCAGAGGATCAGGGCTGAGCGCCTCACAGGAAGTTCAGGCCTAATGATGAGTTAGTAACTTTAAAAACAAACAAACAAAAACATCTAGAAGTAAATCAGAACGACGGCTCTGTCTCTTACCCAGCACCCTGAGTAACACCTGTCCCGCTGTCCCGCTCCAGCCCTGCGCCGGGTCCGAGTGAGCGTTACAAATGGCGTCGATGATGAAGATGCAGGGGACCCGCAGCGCCACGTCCAGCACCGCCAGGGCCTGCTGGCTCAGCCGGCCGGGGTTAGAGGCCATGGCGCCGCAGCGCGACTTCCACCTCACCTCGCCTCTCTTCTCCTCTCCTAAAACTCCTTCCGCTCCCTCCGGAGCTCCTCCTGTGTGGTCCGGTCCTGACTCGCGGTGCGCGGTGTTTACCTAAACACGGGGGTCTCCGCTCTCCGCCATCTTCCCTTTTTTTTTTTTTTTTTAACCTCCTGTTGCTATGCGAGGAACGCGGAAGTGAACTCGAGGTTTTACAACCGCCCGTGACGCAGCGCGCGCCAGTACGTTACAGCGTTCAGGAGCTGCGTCATTACGCTCCAGTTACAGCGTGACGGAAGTCGAACAGCTAACCGGAAGTGAAGATAAAACCTTTAATTTAAACGTGTTTATAAAATACAAGACACTCAAATAATATTTCATAATAGTTATTTTTGTTTTTTTCCCCTCATTTCTTTCTTATATATATTATTAAAAATATATATATATATATATTTGTTCCTTACTTAAATAATAATAATAATAATAATAATAATATATTAAGGCAGCAACTTGCACTTTTTTTGCCTTGCACCTCCAGGCCAGGGTTGAGGGTTCGATCCCCGCCTCAGGTCTGTGTGCATAGAGTTTGCATGTTCTCCTCCTGCTTGTTGGGTTTCTTTTGGGTACTTCAGTTTCCTCCCACAAAACATGCAGATTAGGCTAATGGGCATTCCCAAAATGCCCATAATGTAGCTGATGATATTGTTCATGTCTGCACAGGGTCTTTTAGTTAAGCTAATGAATACTCTAACTGTACAATTTTTAAATGCGCACTTGAATAAATGATTAAATGGTAAATTTGGTTGTGTTCCCTGTGATGGATTGGCCCACCAATGCCCTATGTATCCTGGGATAGGCTCCAGGCCCCATGTGAGCCTGTACACCGGATAAGCATTATAGAATACGATAATGATAATGTTTATCATAATATATTTGGTCTTTATTCCAAAATTATGCTTCTTTGTTGTTTAACGGTTGGAATTCAGTACTTTGGTAAAAGCCAACCGTAGGTCTCATTCTCCTGGTTTCATTATTTTTTTGTCAAGTTGTCTAGAATTACTGTACCTGACCAGTGCACTACAACTCCCATAGTTAATCAGGTTTCCAGAATTAGTATCTCTGACCAGTGTTCTAGAACTATTACAATCAACTAACATTCTAAAACAATTTTAGTGCTCTAGATTTATTATAGCAGTCTAGAACTCCAGTGTGCTACAACCCTTACAGTTTATCAGGGTTATAGAATAATTATATCCGTACACATTTTCAAATAAGTAAAGTTGGTCAGGGTTTTGCAATTTATGCAGCAACACTAATCTAAAGCAGTAGAGTTAATTATGTTTCTAGACTTATTATTACCAAGCAGTGTTTTAGACATTATAAATGAGCCGTTCTAGTCCTAGGTCAGTCAGTGATATAGAAACATGTACTGTCATAATGCCAATTTAACACACGTCAAATAGTGATTTTTCATATAGAGCAAGTATTTATTAAAATACATTTCAGCATTGCACCAGCCATGTGAACGGTTCAGTCCTGGGATCTCTGGGATGCTACAAGTGAACATGAGCAGTAAATAAGAGAACCCTGGGTAAAAGCAGATCAGAACATCCACTGCTTTAACAAACTCAGCTCCCAGTGAAGAACACTTTCAGGGTGTTGTTGTAGATCGTGTTGGCCATCTCTGTCGGATCTTCGTTCCTCGCTGCTGCCATCACCTCCAGCACCTGGCTGAAAAGAGACCAGGAGAATTACAGACCCTACGCTGTGACCTTAGACCTGACGTAATCTTAATTCCAGATTAAAACAAACCTAAATTTAGAAATATTTTTCATGTCAGTACAATGCACAGTTTAATTTCCGTGGTAATATCTGAGTGACCTACATGATGTGACAGGGTTCATTCCTATCTTTCAGGCAGTGTCCTGCTTCCCACTTCTTCTTGGTGGGGAAAGTTGTTTTAATGAACTTGGATCCTGCGTGAGTGTTTTTGATGCCACACCACGGAGCGTCTGGAAGCCCAGAAACAGACAATCAGACAATTGCTCGAACTATAATCAGCATTCTAGAATTATTACCATGTTCTAACTATGGTCAGTGGTTTAGAATTATTATGTGTTGAAGTTGAATTATTATAGTAGACCAGTTTTCTAACTAAAGTCTGTGTTCTCGAATTAGTGACTTATAACATGCTATTGCTCTAGAACCAAGGTTCTGTAGAGCAGGACCTGTGGGGGAGGACCAGTGGGGTCCACTTCCCTGGTCATGGGCGTCTGCATTGAAAATTATTTCGAAAAAATAAAAATGTATTTTTACAGTTTTATGTACTGTATATGGGCTGTGCTGGGTTGTTACGATTGAGACTCAGCTTTTCTTAGATACAAGCAGGAGGGTTCCAATGAAAAACAAAAGGTTGGGAACCACTGCTCTAGAACTACGATTTGGCCATTGTTCTAGATTTATTATAACCATCCAGGGTTCTAGAACGACGACCGTTAATTGGCGTTCAAACAGTGATTTAAGTGTTTTTTTTTTTAGAGCTGCAGTATTCTGACCCTACAATACTGACCAGATGTGTTACAGTGGATCAGTGATTTAGAACGATTCGATTGATGTGGTTCTTTGAAGGACAATATAGGTGCACCAATATGAAGTACAAACTCTCTCTCAAATGTTGGTGCAGTTCGTTTTACCGTTGTTGTAGATGCTGAGAGATTTGCACTAAGCCCTAAAACAGTCACTGTTTAGTGTCGTTTAGTCAAACCTGTCTCTATCATCAGTCTCTCTGTCGGAATCGTTTTCATGGCCTCGAGATTCGCCTCCGTCTTCAAAGAGCTGGAAACAGACGGTATGGATGAAGAAGACTGTTGCATTTTATCTCTGTGTTCTTTAGACATGATGCAAAACTCTTCCGCTCACCAGCCGTTAATGCCGATATAAAGGTCCAGGTCTATCAGAGCAGCAGCGTCCTCTTTGTTCCCATCGAAGGAGTGAACCTACGTACGGATACATTCATGATATCACTTTCTCCCCCTGTAGCCTACATTCTGGCCAAAATTTTTACACTCACCACCCCTCCAACACATCGGTCACGGTTTCTTCTCATAATGTCTAAAGACAAGAAGGAAATCCTCAGCACAGATGACTTTGTACAGATTTACAACCCCCTGCTTGAACAATCTTGAAACAAACCTACCCAGGAATTCCTGGTGAGAGTTTCTGCAGTGCAGGAACATGGGCAGTTTGGTTTCTTCTGCCAAATCAAACTGTTTCTCAAAGTACCTGCGTGTGAAGAAACGTGACTCAGGTTTCATGTTCTTCATGGAATTAGCAGAAGCAGAAAGGAGACATTACGTGACACAGGGTGACGGCACTCACTTGAGCTGGGTCTCTTTTGGACAGAATTCCAACCGGTCAAAGTCTGAAAAATGTAAAAATACGCTTTGCATTACAGTAACATTTAAAATCAAATACAAGTGTTTTCTAACTCTTCTTGTCTAGTTGTTGAGTTGTTTATCCCATTCATGAAATTTTATTTATACTGTATAGTGCTTTTAAAAATAGTCCTAGTCACAATGCGGCTTTACAGAATCAAAAAGAAAATTAGGGAAATGAGAATGAAATGTGTGAGAAATTTTTATTAATCAGAATAATCAGATTGTCCTTGATGAGCGAGCCGAGGGCGACGGTAGCGAGGAGATGGGAAGAAAGCTTGAGAGGAACCAGACTCGACAGGAAACCCGTCCTCATTTGGATGATAATAAAAATGAAAAATAACTATAAATGAAAGAAAGGTTTTGTCTGTACGCTTATGAGAACTCGCTCTTTTTACGTTTCATACACTGGAGGACCCGAAACCAGTCTCTCCGTAGCCTGTCCAGACAGAATTGAATGAAGCTTTGCCAGTCCTTCTGCATTTTCCTGAAGTTACACCTGCACCATAAATTCAATCAAAATGTTGAGTAGAAGGGACATCATGAGCAGTTTTGTGGCAGATTATATCACAGCATCTAAAGCTGTTCTGTGCGAGGTTTTTTCTTCGAGGTGGGCGTGGCTGTATGCGTCACTCAATAGAGCACGATAGTTTACCGTCTACATACTGAGTCTGTGGAAGTGAAGACACGAAAACTACGCAACAAGCCAGCACAATCCTCACCAAACAAAAACTAAAAGTGCGACAGTGTGAATTACTCCAAAAAAATGAAACGTACACTATGAAAACCGAACCGTGCGCCATAAATGAAATCAAAACGTTGAATAGAGAGACGGTATGAGCAGATATGTTTCAGATTCTGATCAAATTATTTTTAGCGTTACCTTATTAAATATTTCTACAAACTCTTTGCCCCTCAGCCGCCTAGTACCACCTTAGAGTACTAACGCTAGTAAAATAAAATGACTTTTTTTTTTTTTTAAAGAAATGGGTGCTACCAGGGTCTTCTCTGGTAACAAAACTAAATGTAATTTGTCATTAAATATACAACCTAATACAGTATGATATGTAGCTAAATCTTTATATGACTTTCCACCTTAAATAGAAAAACTACACACACACACAAAAAAAAATAGAATTACACGACAAAGTCAAATCTTATGCAATACAACTAAACATAGAATTTACAATAAAAAATAAAAAATAAAAAATAAAAAAACTAAACATACGTTTAAGAAGCAGGACATTTCTGTAGTGTAAAACTGTTGTTTTGATTGATCACACACATATTTGATTACTGTGAGAAACCGGATCTTTGATTTTTCATGAGCTGCTAGCCGTAATCATAGAAATTAAAACGGAAAGAAAAGGCAAAGAATAGTCCACTTGACATGTGATTGAGTGAATCGAGAATATATGAAAGGTTTATTTGTTGATTAAATGACAAAAAAATTATGTTTTAACAATATTCTAATGAAGTAGGATGCACTTAACTTGTGATCAGGGATAATTGATGCTATGATCCAGATGAATCCCTGCTATCCGTTTTACCCAGATGAGGGTGGGTTCCCTGTTGGGTCCGGTTCTTCTCAAGGTTTCTTCCTATTGCCATCTCAGGGAGATTTTCCTTGCCACTGTCGCCCTCGGCTTGCTCATCATGGACAATCTTATCATTTTGATTCATACACGTTCACATCTCATACAAACTTATATAATTCTTTTGATTGTGTAAAGCTACTTTGCGACAATGTCAACTGTTAAAAGCGCTATACAAATAAAATCAAATTGAATTGAATTAATTGCAAAAATAAGCATTAAACTCACACATAACTTACTGTATATTCCTTACACAGACTTGCAAGACGTAAACAGACATTCATAGTTTCATGATAGAATTTATGCACCAAAGTTTTTTTTTTCCATCGTCGAAGTGACAATGGGGAAGAAATCTTTATTCTGGTGAAAGGTCTATTAAGAACAACTCTCTTGTTTTACACCTACAGTAGGTGAGTTGTTGCTCTTAAAGCTCTTAAAACACATTTTGGTGCACACAATTTATAATAAAGTGATGAGTGACTTTTTACTTCCTGCATGTCCGGGAATAGTTTCACAGCAGTACTTATGTCTGTCTTTCTGGATTTCGAGGACAATTCTAAAACAGAATGTAGTGTGTGTGTGTGTGTGTGTGTGTGTGTGTGTGTGTGTGTGTGTGTGTGTGTGTGTGTGTTACCCAGTCCACACTCCCCAACAGCCACCACCTTCCCTTTGTTACTCATGGCCAGCTCTCTGAGTGAAGAGAAGTACTGTTCTGGTCCATTCTGGTCAAACTCAGTACAGCGAGTCGGGTGGCAACCTACAGTACTGAAGAACTCGTCTAAAGAGAGAGAGAGAGAGAGAGAGAGAGAGAGAGAGAGAGAACCACCTTTCAGAAATCACAGAATTGCAACAAATATGGAGATATGTTTGTATGGTAAGTGTGTTGCACGTGAACGTACACGGCAAATGAAACGATTCAGTGTCAGAGCGTGCGCTGTCGCTCACCTCGGCTCTGTGCCAGTTTCAGAGCTTCCCTGCTGTCCTCCAGGTTTCCACCGGTGATCATAAACTGAAACAAACCCAACAGGGAACATTTAGACCTGAACTCCTGAACCTGACTGGTCAGAAAGTGTCGATTAACTTTAGATTAAGTGTATTATTTAAGTTTATTAATGCTCTCATCCTAATCTGTTACCGTTTCTATAGTTACAGCTCGCTCATATTAACAAAACTGATGTAACTACAAATGGAAATGATGGCGCGTCATGCTTTAATGAATCAGACGTTCAATGAATCGCGGACAAACTGCTGTGAAACCTTTCATGGCATGATCTCATTGGAAAATCGTGAACTTTAGTGAATTAACAATAACCACCACCCTGTCGTTGATTCATTTCCTATAATACCACACCATGGAGTATTTCACCCCTTCAGTAGTAGTGAAGATTTATTCAGGAATCACACCTTCTGAACTCCAACGCTTAGAGCTCTTTCGACAATTTGCCCGAAATCATCTGGAGGAAAGGAAATAACAGAGACGTTAGACGGTTATTGATAATGACTCTGAAGTGCAGCTGGTGAATGTCTTGCTTCTTACCTTCATGTTTACGGTTTCCTCTGTATATCCCCCTAAACATAGGGTCGGTAAGATTAATACCGATATCTGTGCGTGGAAAGAGACCAGATGGCATTAATGTGTAGTTTGTAAATGCACAGCTCTTGAAATCTCGATCGATTGTGTTTAACTGAGTACTAATGTCATATAACAATACCTATTCCTCCTCCAGCTACAAGCACTACAAATACTAATATAATTACTGCTACAACTAGTACTATAGAACTAATATTCTGTATACTAATACAATGTATTATTCTTATTATACATTGTTATAATAGAATGTTGTCTGCATTTCAGAAGGGTCAAATTGTTGGGCTGCATCAGGCAAAGAAAACAACTAAGGAGATTTCAATCAAAGATAAAGGTGACTGAATGAATGACTTTTTTTTTTTTTTTTGCCAAGCAGTGTACATTAGATTCTGTATTGCTTAATACTTTGCATGAATACTGAAGCTGAAAACCACAGATATACTGTAAGCAAGTAACAATACTATTAATAATTACATTGGACGTCACTGCATTGGACATGTGCTATACATTTTCATGTTTTTTTTTTTTAATGAATGAGAATGAACACACTCAAACACTATTCATTTTATCCTCCCCAAAATCGGCATGCTAAATGATTAGAGATAAATTTTTAATGCTTACCTATGAATTTAAAGTTGGACATGGTATATTTGGTAATGAAGTGGCAAACTCTGACTGCTTGGTTTACCATTCCCCAAACATGTATGTACCGTAATAGAAATAATACGGGCGCATTGGGTTAATTAAAACATATTTTCAACATGGTTTAATACAATTTCACTGTGTTTCCGAATATACGCAGATTTTAAGACACTAATCTTACATCCTACTAATGTTTTTTCTATCTATTAAATTCATTTAATCAACCAATCACATATTAGTGTGACCATGTATTACTGTTCATACGCCTTCGCAATCCTTGTCAAACTCGAGAGTGCTTCAAAGTGTTTATTATTTTTGATACAGTGCACTATATAGGGTGTAAAAATGGCAAACATTTGCCCTAAAAAGTGCACTAGTGAAGAAAGTATGGACGTGCTTTAGTTGCCGGCTGGTACTGCGCACGCGCATGGGTAGTAAGTCAAGCCTCTTGTCACGGCCCGGTCTTACTGCGCATGCGCGGTGCAGAATAGAGGCGAGCTAGAAAATGGCTTCGTTCCTAACGCACCAGCAGAAAGTCTTACGGCTTTATAAGAAATCTCTGAGGCACCTCGAGTCCTGGTGCATCTTCAGGTAGTGCTCGGTTCTTTTATTAATTATTTTTTAATTGAAAGTAATACCTTTTTATATTTCAACATATGGAAACTGCTTAACAATGCAGGGACGTTCAGGTCATACGTTAGCTAATGCTAACTGAAAAACACGGATTGTCTAAAGCAGTAAACAGTATTAACAACAACAACAACAACAACAAAATGTGTGTAACAAAATCACAAAGACGTGTATATAATTTAAAAAGTGTTAGTTTCTAAAATTAGCATGTAAGACGCAAAATCAGAGTTTTAGCAGCTGAAGCTGCTCAATGTCAGGTCAGGGATACAGACAAAAATATCGTATCGGTGATACACAATACTGCACGATATGACGTCCGATATTATGTTTTTTTTTCTTCTTCAAATGTTTAAAAGCACAGCACTCTAGTGTTTAACAGCGGTGCAGTAACATGCATTTACTTAAAAATGAATGAATGAATAAATAAATAAATAAAGGCTTGATTTCATCAAAAGTGAGCCTTGTTTGTTACTTTGATGTGTGGGAAGTGAGGAACTTTGGGCAGACCGATGTGATTATTAACCTGATTATTGTATCGTCACACTGACTTAAAAAAATGATTTTATTTATTTTTACTATTTTTACTTTTATAATAGAGATCGGCTGTTTTTCGGTTTGAATGGCCGTGACCGGTGATCAGACGCTCCACCTCAGGATTAAACGATTTTATACCAAGTGTAGAAGCTTCCAAGTGCAGTTTTTTTTGTACTATTTTTAAGTATAATGGCATAAAATGTGTTTCTCCAAACTGTGAGCAAATCAGTCTCAAAACCAGCCTCAAAACACTGGACACACACATTTATTGAAAATCGCTCACATTCGTCTGCTCCACTCACCCCGCACTCTCATTGCCAGGTTTTGAGGATATTGAGGTATTCAGGGAGGTAAAACGTTGCCATTTCTTTAAAAATACAGGTGGCGCACTCTGAACTAGTTACACAATTTCATCCTGTGTGGTAGGAGTGAATTATTTGCTAAGCTCGATTCAAAATAATAATTACAATGTAGCTTTTTTTCCCCTTGTTTTTGAATTAAATTAAAGGTTAAACTGTATTTGAAGTTAGTTTGTATTATTTAAATGCTGCATTTGATTTTTTAGTAAGAAAACTAACACACGTAGAACTGGATGGATGGATAAACAGGATGGAAGGAGTCTCCAGTGTAGGTGCTTATAGCCAGCCAGTCAGAACTAAAGGAGTAACCACATAAAAAGTCTGGGTGAAAGTGATGGAACAGTTGTTAATATTTTTAAACATTGCAGAGAAATAAAACCCTCTGGGAGGTGCTGGCATGTAGGAAAATAATCAATGACAGTAACACGAGTGTCTTCTCACCGGTGGCGCTCCTTGTCGTTTCAGAGATAAGTACCGTTTCTACGCCTGCACGCTGAGGGCTCGCTTCGATGAGCATAAGAATGAGAAGGACCTGGTGAAGGCGTCCAAGCTGCTCAAAGCTGCAGAGGAGGAGTTCTGGGCCAATCAGCATCCTCAGCCCTACCTGTTCCCCGACTCACCCGGGGGAACCTCCTACGAGAGATACGAGTGCTACAAGGTAGAGTCTCGGCTTCTCTGTCATTCTCTGTTTTATCTGTCAGCTCACATATGCAGATAGCACTTTTCCTCAGTGTTTTTCGCTGCACTGTGATGCACCGCTAAATGTACGCGGTCACCTCTCACCTCTGGATGTAATATGCATGTGTATATAATATTAGCGCTTACACATTTATTCCAAAGGGCTAGAGAGTGACCTTAGTTCCTTCACAGACACACACACACACACACACACACACACACACACATATATACCATCAGATTTGTATCTTGACTTCTAGATGTAGGTTACGGTCTGAGAAATCCATTACAGGAAGTGAACCAGACGTGCTGTGTGTTCAAGGTTGTTTGTGATGTGTTGTGTCGATTTGTTCCAACAGACACAAACAGAAAATAAACTCCACCTGGATGTGATGCACAAAAAAATGTGCCTCCATGCTCTGTGATTCCTACGGTTCCTGCACACACCTAGCTTTAACAGCTTCTTCCTTTACGCAAGGGTGTTATGAGTACCTCTTCTTAGCTCGGGTTAAAATATGCATCAGATGTGTGAAACCGAACGGCTGCGATCCAACAACTGGACCTATATAGAGTACAGACCAAAAGTTTGGACACACCTTCTCATTCAAAGAGTTTTCTTTATTGTGTTCTTTAGCCCAAACGCGTCTCTTCTGCTTGTTGCCTGTCCTTAGCAGTGGTTTCCTAGCAGATCTTCTACCATGAAGGCCTGATTCACACAGTCTCCTCTTAACAGTTGTTCTAGAGACGTGTCTGCTGCTAGAACTCTGTGTGGCATTGACCTGCTCTCTGATCTGAGCTGCTGTTAACCTGCGATTTCTAAGGCTGGTGACTCGGATGAACTTATCCTCCGCAGCAGAGGCGACTCTCGGTCTTCCTTTCCTGGGGCGGTCCGCATGTGAGCCAGTTTCTTTGTAGCGCTTGATGGTTTTTGTGACTGCACTTGGGGACACTTTCATAGTTTTCCCAATTTTTCGGAATGACTGACCTTCATTTCTAAAGTAAGGATGGCCACACGTTTTTTTTCTTCACTTAGCTGCTTTTTTCTTGCCATAATACAAATTCAAACTCTTTGAATGAGGTGGTGTGTCCAAACTTTTGGTCTGTACTATATATATATATATATATATATATATATATATGTGATCTCGTGGTTTAATTTGTGTGTGTGTTCGAGCCATCTAGAAAAGCATTTCTGCTTGGTAGATTTTGTTCCTGATTGTGTGTGTGTGTTTTTTTTTTTCTATTTTCAGGTTCCTGAATGGGTTCTGGATCACTGGCACCCCTCTGAGAAGGCCGAGTTCCCTGATTACTTCTCAAAGAGAGAGCAGTGGAAGCAGATCCGAGCTCAGAGCTGGGACAAGGAGGTGTGTATCTGCTCACACACACTAACATGACATGATCTCAACCGGAGCTTTAGTTGTTTAATTTAATAAACATTCATTTTTCCAGACCCTTTGTTCTCTATTTGTTAATACAATAATTTTTTTTACTTAATGCTTTAAATAATGTTTCCTCTTACTCTAGTCTGCAAGCCATTAAAATATGACATGACTGATGGCTGAAGCGATTAGTTTAGTTAATACGCTCTAACACACCTGTCTGTGTGTGTGCCTCACAGGTGAAGCAGCTGCAGGATGAAACTACAGCCGATGGCCCCAGGACCGAGGCTCTTCCTCCTGCCCGAAAGGAGGGCGATCTCCCGCCACTGTGGTGGCAGTTTGTGACCCGCCCCAGAGAGAGGCCCATGTGAGAGGCCCTCACCGTGTGATACTCCCTACATTACAAAACACACACACACTCAATGGGCGCACTTAGTAATGGAAGACTTGCACTCTCACCCTGTCCCGTTAGTGTTTAAGGTTCACAAGGAATGACTTGACCCAGGATGCTAATTTAAGTAACATTCACTTTTCTGGATTTAATCAAACTTTTGAGTGGATCAGGAGTGTCTGTGTGTGTCAGGTTGAGCGGGGTGTAATTGTAGACTGTACAGAAATGTAATGCACTCAGTGTGCCTATGATTCAAATAAAACACATCTATCAAATAAACAAACCTTTTTGTTTTTATTTTTATTGTAATTTTTGGGGGGAAATGAAGCCAGATCATTAGTCTGGGTGTAAAAGGAAACAAGTCCATGTTTCTGGCTGTGGATTTGGAGCAGAGCTGCGGATCAATATGATTTATGAGCAGTGTGACTTTTTACAATTCGGTTCCATAGCACTAAGGTTATACTGGTTTGTTTCAAAAAGCACGATTACATCATAGAAATCAGGAAAGTGATCATTCAGTACATTCAGGTCGTCAGCTGACCTCATTTAATTGCCACATGACGACGTTGTTGAGCCTAGACCTGAGCGACTGAAACAGCCCCAGATCATAACACTATATCCAGAGACTTTGCATGATGAGTGCATCGCTTCATACGCTGGAGGGACGCTTCCCTTCTTACCCTGACACGCCCATCACTCTGGAATAGGCTTAATCTGAACTCATCAGACCACATGACCTTTTTTTTTTTTTTTTTTTCCCATTGCTTCAAAGTTCAACCTTTTGTCCTCTAGCAAATTCAAAAAAAATTTTTTTTGGATTAGTTTCAATAACAAGTGGTCTTCTTATGGACACACGTCTGTTTAGTCCTAGTCCTGTGAGTTCTCATTTATTTATTTATGTATATGGAAATGCTCTTACTTTCACTATTAAACACAGCTCTGGTTTTTACTGGTGATTATATATTTTTTTAACCATGCACCTTCAAAAATTAAGTGATCTCTGTTAATGTTTTTTTTCCCTCTGACCACATTTCTTCCACAAAGTTGTTGGTTCAGCGCTCTCCTTCCAGGTTGTGATGTGTTAAAGGGTTCTTAACTCAAGTAAATTCAAATCTCCTTAGTTGTTTTCTTTGCTTGATACAAACCCATAATTGACCCTTCTGAAATGGGGACTTTTTTTTCTTTTAACCAGTAGGTGGTGGCATTGTTTGTGTTTGCTGGATAAACATAGATTCTGAATCGAAAACCAGTCCATTAATTTGATTTAATTAATGGAATCAATCGATCGATTGAAATATCAATTAAATCGCACGCCACTGTTTCACACCGGGATCTTTTTAAGTGTAACTTGCACACTGACATTCTGACCAACCTGTACACTGTATGATCCAAAGTCTGGACACCTAACCATTTAAAACTACACACAGCTTTTCTTTTATTTCTTTGAATTGAATTGACCTTGATTCAGATTTTATCTCCATTTCCCCAGACTTTTATTTTTTAAATAAACACACGGTTCCAGATGAACGTTCGACACGTTAGCGTTTAATATTTTATTAGCTAAAACGGCACGGACTCCAGAACTTGAAGCACTCAGCAAAACTGCAAATCTTTATCCAAACCACTTCTAAATCCCATCTTTACATTCAGAAACATGAGCCACTGACAGAGCAGCTACATTTACAGTTCAGGAACAATATCTTTGCAGATAGTAAGTAAATTTATATATAGATTTATATACATGGACACACACACACATGTTCAGCATCATATGCGTAAGGCATCAGCTAAGTAGAACATTCTAGATTAGACCCTTTGTGCCTGAACATCTCACCCAGGCCTAAAAGTTATACATCAGAGAGCACACAGAGCAGAAACGACGACTCGGACCCGGAGATTTAGAGATGTATGCAGAATTTACACTCGGAGAAAGTGAGAAATATCAGGCAGAGACTTAAAAAAAAACACACACACAATGTCTGAATGTAATGGATCAGACAGGCTTTAAAACTGTAAGCCCCAAGTTAAGCATCATGTGAAATCATCCCTAGAAACGGATCAGGTTAGGGGCGTGGCCTGATTCACATCATGTTCATCCTGTTATTCAATAATACTGCTTGTAGTTTTTCGCCCAGTGATGCGCCGTGACTCTCTGGTGACAACACAAAAACAAACAACCAAAAACAAAGGTGTTGTCTGATTCACTACATTTGGCATGACTTTTTTTTTTTTTTGTTGTTCAACCTAAATACTTCTTTTTTTCTTGCACTTGTACTACTTGCAGTATTATAAAAGATATAATACATGTAAAGTACTGAAACGTGAATACCTCAAGACTGGACCACTGCGACTACGTTTTTATTAAAAAAAGAAAAACTTTGATGGTTAATGATGAGGTAAAAGTGAGTCTTCTGAATGGAAAGATCTTGAGATGGTCACACACGTGTTACTGCTGAATGGGACACACTTAGTAACACCCTTGTGAGACTCTTCATTGTTGTTGGGGATTATTTCTAAAAGCTTGATGCACCGTAAACCACTGCACACAATCTTCACAATCTCAATGACCTGCTGCATTTCTGTTCAGGTTATTGGATAATGACGATGATGATGATGATGCGCCCTGAACCTCAATCACGTCTCTCTGACATCACTACGGAACCAGACTTTCCGTAGTGATGTCAAACCTGGGACATGTGATGACATTTCTAGGAAATGAAAGTATAAATCCCATCTTCCTTCAAGCACAGTGCGGTGATGAGTTCTGCCCCGAGCCATTTCTGCATGTTTGGAAAGCCATTAAAGGAGTTCCTGGGAGGCCAGCGTTTCAGACGCGCTGAGAAAAGTTTCTACCTTGGTGGTATCTGAGCGCTAGTGAGATGCTGAGATAAGTGCATTAGTGTATCAGGGGATTATATAGAGAATTAAAGGAAGTTTTTAACTTACATAACTGTATTCTGTCATTCTGTGCGATAGAAAAAATCCCGGTTTGACTCGAACGCAGCTTTAGTCATATCATCAGACATCAAAAACAGGAAGATTGACTTCCTGTCCACCTGAATGCGACTAACCCATAATGATAGAATCCCCCAGAATTCTCTAGTCTGACTGGTTCTGATCCAACTTATTGACGCGGTGAAGTTTTCTATGAGATGATGTTCAGAAATTAGTCTCTAGTGTGAGAGCTGAAACTTTTCAGGATTTATAAAACTAAACTAAACAAAAGAGAAAGACAGATGGAGAGCGAGAGAGAGAGAAAAAGAAAAGTTGGCATAACGTAAGTGATGACAAACTGATTTTTCACTCTACACCATTAAGAAAAGTGTTTTAACTTATTAAACCTGCTGCTGTGGTGTGAGAGGAATAAAACACTTTGAGGTGTGCTGGAATTAGAAAACACGACAATGGCACGACACTGTGTGTTATTCTGTAGTTATAAGAATTACAAATAGTAATTCTGTTTGTTTGTTTGTGTGTGTGTGTGTGTGAAATCTTGGTCCAGTTACTCGGGCTTGGGGTTTCCGTGATGACGTCATTCTGGGAGTTAAAAGCTAGCCGTCTGAGAGTAGACGTTAATTTATTAGACTGATATAAAAGTCAGAGATTAGACTCTGTGTCTGCTCCCGAGGCGGCTGTGTGGGCTGCATGCACGAGCGCAACATTCAGGCTTCTGTTAAACGCACGACTCTTACTGCTGATTCCACGGAGACCGATGCACGCGCTAAAGCGTCGACAGAGAGGATACCATGCATCAGCTGAGAGGTGTACGCCGTTCCAGAGACAGTTATTATTATTTGTTTTCTTTTCTCCCCTAAATAATGAATAAAAAAATTAAATAAAATAGACTTCATCAGGAACTGCTTCAGTTTGCGAGGCTTTCGAACCCCACGCACCTGACACGAGGTAAACAAAAAAGAAAAAAATAAAACCCGCGCACGCTCTCCACATCCGGCGCAGCTCTGATTGCGATTCTGCGATTCCTGACTCGAGTTAAGATCAAAGAAAATACAGTACGAGGCACAAAGTTTTGGCACCTACAGAAGGATGGGCTGGTAGCGGAGAAGGATATACAGAAAATTGTATCTAGAAATACAATCAACAGTCAGACACTTTACACCAGATAGTCTGGATCTTGTATGTACAAAGCCACTAAATGTCACTGCTGTGTAACATACGTATTACGACGGTATAACGTTTATAACATCGCGTCTTTATGCGTTATGTTTATGGATATACTGAATCACTGGGGAAACATACGTACTACTTTACCCATCCTATATGTGACAAGATTAGCACTTTTAAAAAGCACTAAAGATCTCCCCGACTTTGGCGAGTTCTGATTGGTCGAGGGCGCTCGTCGGCGCTTTTTATTCCAGGACCGGAGCGGATCTGTCGTTGGTCGTGGCTTTTTTGAGGCTCACTCCTCGGCGAATAGACATCAGCACGCCGCCCTCCTGCTCGTCGGGCCCCGCCTCGTCCCGCTCTGCCGGAGCTTCCGATTGGCCGACGGGGTTGGGCGTCAGCTGCGTGGGTGATGGCGAGGGGTCGTTGGATTTATCCGCGTCCTCGCCAAAGAGTGCCGGCGGCACGGTGGGGGTCTTGACAGGAATGACGGGGGTTTTGATCGGGATCGGGCCGTGAACGCTCGGGCCGCGCCACAGGCTCGGCTTCGAGGTGGGCGCGCGCCGGATGGTGGCCACGCCCGGTGTGATGCTGACCGGCCCACAGGGCGAAGGCCGCTTCACTGGCAAAGTCCTCCGATATGACTGGGTGATGTCTGTGTGCTGGAGGGACGCAGCGGGCCCTTCGCAGTCCTGCGTCTCGCTGTCGTGGTCTCCGCCCCCTGGCAAGCACTCGTAATCAAATACTGTAGAAAGAAAAACAGACAGACAGACAGGCCAAGATATTTTGTTTACACAAGGCACAGACAGAAAAAATAGATAAATAAATGTTAAAAATGATAGCAAAAATAAATAACTTTTTGTTTTGTTCATATTGATTATTCTTACCATTAGATGGCGCAAGCACTGCAGCAAACAGTTTTGATTCGAAATAACTGATAATATATATATCAACAATCTGACCTTGAGGTTCTGGATTTCATGGAAACATCATATAGATCAAAAGCCCTGTTATCATACTTACACTACAGGTCCTTATACACTCCATCTACAACTATAAGAACATCACCTGTAAACAATGCCATTTTTAATTGGGGGCGGAGCTTATTTGTGAGAACGGAAATAAAAACAGCAGTAAAGCAAAATCCATATTAATATTGAAATGGAAGGGATATTTCAGTGCTATATCATGGTGGTAATGTAAAAACCATGACACGCTGTGACACACACACACACACACTCACTGTAGGTGTCCTCGCTGCAGCAGGGTGTGTTGGTCTGTGTGCTGTAGCCGCTGGATCCCTGAACGGATTCCCGGCTGCTGCGCGGTATATCCAGCGACAGACCACGAGACAGACACACGGCCAGCTCCTCGTGAGCTTCGTCCTGCAACACACACACACATACATGAATGCACACGGTTTGTGAATAACAGATGATGAACAGAAAACCCCAGCTGCATAAGAAATGTATATGTTGTATAAGTTAGTGCACCCTTTACTAGTGCTTTTCTGTGGAACTGCTCTTGTCTATAGTGGACATTGATCTATTGTGTCATGGGACATTTTCCATATCAGTGTTGATAAACTGGATGATTTATAAAACCATTTTGGGAATGAAGAGCATTGTGTTATGCAAGAAAAAAAGGATTTTATTTAGGACTATGGGTTTAAAAGCACAACACTACAAAGAGATAAAACAGCAGACACTACGGTGATGTCTTAACTTCTTAAGTACAGTATAACAGGATATTTAAAATGATCCACACTCCGGTTATATTAAAACGTCCGTTGGCAGCTTTCCGTTCGAGGCCACTGTCTCCCCGGTCACTGCTGTGCGGGTGTGAGTGTGTTACATCGGTTCATCTGTAACTGCGGTGTGAGCAAAAATGGACTTGTGACGGTAAAAGTGTCTTAAAGAGAATAATAACTGGTGACGAGACACGGATTCATTATGACGAGCCTGAGAGTAAACGGAACGGAAACATCCTCAATCACCGACCGAGAAAAAGTTAAAAAGTCGACCATCAGCTGGAAAATTCATCAATGTTTACAGTTTTCTGGGACCTCAAGAGCCAGAAGTATTGGAACACAATCAGGAAAAAGGAAAAATGAGACGCTTATTGAAGAGCTGAAGATAACTACAAACCCAAACACCACAACACACACAGTGCTAACCGTTATGCCACAGTGCCACTTTACATGACACGCATGTCCCGGTTTCCTGTGTGTTTGTGTTGCTCACCCTGGGTTTACTGTGAGTGCTGGAGTTGGGGCTGGATTTGTGAGCTTCGTCTCTGGAGCTGCTGCACTGTTCACTGTTCTCCCTCGCTCTCTCCTTCACCCTGCGCAGGGTGTTCACCATCGGCTGGTCATACGGACCCGGCCGGGCCCAGTCCTGATCACACACACACACAGAGTGTGATTCATTCACATAGCACCGTATTGGAAAAACAAACAAACAAGATAAGCAGGGATAAGTGGTGCGATGGATGGATGGATGGATGGATGGATGGATGGAGAGATGAAAGACGGATGGAACTGACCTTCCAGCTGGGAACTCTATGTGAGGGCGGGAAGGAGCCGGGGCTTAGAGGAAAACACGGCTCGAGATCCACCCCAGGGGCGGGGCCGGCGGTCTGAGGCCACGCCCATGCTGGGCTGGGTGGATGTGATGAGGAAGGTGGTGATGATGGGAGGATGAAGAGGGAAGGGTCCGCTGAATTAAACTGTGACGTGCTGCCGTTTACCAGCTGATCGAGTGAAGTAAATAAAAAACAAAAACAGACAGGATGAATGAAATGTACAACGAAAAGCTGAAATGATAAAACAAAATAAAATGGAGCGGAATAAAATAAAAGACGACATGGCAGACTGTCGGTTTCGGTCAGCTTAAATGGAGGAATCGTTTTGTGTGTGTGTGTGTGTGTGTGTGTGTGTGTGTGTGTGTGTGTGTGTGTGTGTGTGTGTCACCTTGTCTTCAGTGTTGGTGTTGGAGTCAGGTAATGTGGGAGTGGAGCTGTCTGTGATTGGCTGAGCTGACTCATCAGGGCAGGACGAGTCAGAGCACTAAACACACACACACACACACGAAGCCATGCAGAGCATGTGTGTGTGTGTACACAAGCCGACACAGGAAGGACAAGTACGCACAAGGACAACAAAACACACACAGACACACACACATAGAGAAAGGAAAACACATTAACGCTTTGCAAAAGAAATGAGCAGGATGCACTGAGCAGCAGGGTGTAAGAGCCACGAGCGCTAAACACTCAGAAGTAAATTAATAAAGCACGAGAGAGAGAGAGAGACAGACAGAGAGAGAGAGAGAGATGTGAAAGAGAGCAAGATAGAGACAGAATGAGAGAGATGGAGAGAAAGTCACTGCATCTCACATGATAGAATGCTGAGAAGACATCCAATGGTTTGAAGGATGTGTTCTGTTTCAGTGTGTGTGTGTGTGTGTGTGTGTGTGTGTGTGTGTGTGAGAGAGAGAGTGTGTTGACAAGTGAGAATGACTCAGCAGTGCTGTTGAACTAAAGTGCTGCTGATGTTGAAGATAGATAGATAAACTGACTGAAGTGATAGATAGATAGATAGATAGATAGATAGATAGATAGATAGATAGATAGATAGAACGAATCTCATGCTCTCTGCACATGCCTTGTTTGGATCTGATATCTGGAGAGTCAGGCCCTCGCACCTCTCTCTCATTATGTAATCTCTCACAATGTGAGGCGGTTTTTAAAGAGGTTGGTTGGATGTCGATGAAAAAGATGTAAGTGTCTCCAGCTGCAAGCCTTCCTAATTTAATAGCGAACGCTCCCTAGCAACAAGAGATGGTTTCCATGGCAGCGTGCGCAAGCAGGGTTTTGGTAAGAATGCATATTCATTACTGCGCGCGGTGACAGCCTCTCGACGCCTGATGCAATATGCATGAGGAAGAGCTGCAATAATGCACATATTCAGAAAAATGTGGGTGAACGTCACAGCCACTTCCTGAAGCGTTATGTCTTTTCTTGTGTAAAGTGAATAAAAAAGAAAAAAAAGTGTGTGTGTGTGTGTGTGTGCGTGTGAAGGCTGCACTGCTTATCTGGATGTTAATCAGTAAGCGTCTTTTAGTGTCATTGAGTGCAAGTGCAGTTAATGCACAGAGTTAGTGCAGACCTGTACGCCCCCTTCTGGAGGCATAGGGGAGGGGCTCTTTGACTGACAGGTGTCCTGAGAGGTGAACCCCGAGTCATGGGAGGAGACGCTGGGAAGACGGACGGAGCCTTGCTGAGGGAGGGCGGAGCCGCGGTAACGGAAATGTGATGTGGGAGAGTGAGAATGAGAGCTGCTCGAACGAGAGTCGCTGCTGTTCACACTGTTCAGGCTGCTGCTCAGAGAGAGAGAGAGAGAGAGAGAGGGAGAGAGAGAAAAACAGAGAAAAAGATGTCATACTTGTTCGCTGATCTGAATTGATACTAGGTTTCGGGTATAACACGATACCACTATCTCAGTCTGTATCTGTAGTGCACTTAATATCTTTACACGATAGTTAGTTCCAACCATGAGTGCTGATAACAGACAGTAACAGCACTGGGACGTTTAACTGCATGTATCACTCTGTGTCCAAGGTGTTCGTTATTTACACTGACCGTCGGCCGCAGCATGGGAGAAAGTTGGTCTGCCCGTCAAAACCCTTTCAAAACCAGTCACAGAATCACTTTCAGCAAGAAAGCACACCCGATAGCGTTATGTCATCATAATCAACACAAATTTGTCTTCTTAATACTTGCTTCTAAATCGTTCTGAATTGCATCCGTGTTATATTATTTACGCCTAAATAAGTCGAGATACAAAGCTAACAAGCCTCTAACACAAGGCTGAATCCCATATCCCTCTTTAACCCCCTGATCAAGGGCACTACTTGGTGTGTGGAACAAGGGATTGAACATCCATTCGACACTATTTGTGATTTAACCCTGGAGCTGATATTGTAAAGTGGAAATATGAAGAGAAACTTGTGAGATTTACAGTAGTGTCCATATCGGTACCGTCTAATTTCGGTACGAAATTAAAACTACTTCCACCCACGTCGGTTGCCAGATCCGCCTGTCGCAGTTAGTCAGTTCGGCCAGTCGTGAAACGATGGTGCAATATCACACTTGAGGTCGTGCCGTTGTGTTGAATATCAGCACATCACCGCCACCACCTCCCTTGTTTAAGATTTAATCCTAAAGTGGTTGTTCATTAAAAGAAATCTTTTGAATTGAATATGAACTATGGATTACGTCCTGGTGAACATACTGGATTGTTAAGACGGTACACAAATATGCACAGAGTTGCCAGATTAAAGTAACACCCTCTAATCTAGGTTTTGAAATGGTATTTGAATATTAATATAACCAGCTCTAGATATGACTAAACCGAACTAATTTATCTATCTAATGTTAAAGAAATCAGCACAACGTCAAGAATTCGTGTTTCAGATGTTAATAAGACACCTGCACATGCTGGACTTCCTGGAGGTGGTGCTGGGAGAGGAGGGCGGAGTCTGATACGACCAGCTGCACTCGGAGCCCTTCAGATCAGCGATCACCTGCATGGAAGTACGCTGAATTACCTCGCATTCAAGGCAACACATACATCTGTACCAAATAGTTCAAACACGACTGGAATGTCCATAACATTTATGTCTTCTCGTGTGAAAAAAATTCAATGTTGAAACTCCTGTTTTTGTGTGTGTGTATATGTTTGTGTGTGTGAGTGTTTTTTTCTTTCTTTCTTTCTAGCTCTGGGTTACTTTGTAGGTTTTTTCCTCACCGATGCAGCTTTAATGGCAAGGTGTGTACGGGCTTAGTGGTTGCTCTGTTGTGTTTGTGTGATGTGGTGAGGGTGTTTACACACCTGCTCGCTGGAGGGAGGCAGCTTGTGAGGGTCCATAGTCAAAGACCTCAGATCATCAGAGATCGACTGCAGGTGCGTGATCTCACCCAACATACACACTTCCTCCTCCTGAAGCACGCGAGAGAGAGATAGAGAGAGAGAGAGAGACACTCATAATGAATTAGATTCATTTAATTTTAGCGAGTGATATAAAAGTATAACATATGGACTTTACGTAGACATGGGGTTATTAATGAGCAACGAAGAGAGAGCCTGAAGGATGATGGGTAGAGGAGGAGCTGACTCACTATGGCGGGTCTGAGCATGGAGACGAAGGTGCAGAATCGAGCTCGCTCTTCAATCAGAGCCTTCCTCACTGCCTGTCGTTCTGTCTCCTGCAGCGATGCGTACTTATCACTCACCCCCTGCAGAGCGCTGTCCACCTGCGGCTGGAGATCACCGCGCCCTGCAGCACACAAACATGCACAAGTCTCTTAACATCTGTGACACAGACACTGTAGGCCATTTTAATATATACTCTCTCTCTCTCTCTCTCTATATATATATATTTGATTTTTTTAAGGTGATATTATTTCTCCAATATCAGAAACTATATCATATATACACTAATAGATTTGCTGAACAGTGCTTCACTGATACGATAGATACGCTTCATGCTTTTATAGTAACAATAACATCAACAAGATATGCTTTTTTAGTAAAATCATCAATTCGAACACGGTCGTGGAGTATTTCGGTAGGACGGTATGTCTAGGCCTGTTTCTACCTCGTGTTGTCTTTACCTTGCCCTATCACCATCAGATCATCGTATTGTCAGTATTTGTGTGTGTGTGTCTGTGCGAGCGTGTGTGTGTACCGAACTGGATCGTTTTTGTCACTACGGTCACACGTGATTGTGTTCTCAGGAACACGGTGTTACTTATGTGGGTGGCTGTCCTAACAGCGAAGCCTCCTGTTTATGCAACACACACACACACACACACACACACACACACACACACACACACACACACACACACAATAGTCTCCCATGTAGAAATAAACAATGTGATATACTACACTGGTATGCGGCTATGTTCCAGCTCCACGACACAAACATGCAATTATGGACTTAATTTTGAGATCAGAGCCTCGATCATTGTGGAATAAAGAAAGAACGAACGACGCGGAGCTTGTGTATCGCTTAAAATTCCTTTCTCAAAATACGAAACGCGCTTTCAGACACTAATTACTGAGAACAACTGCTTGTGACAATGTGCGAAAGCACTGTGTGAACATGTTTCCCTCTGCGTATGTTATTTCTGACACTCAGGTATTGCACTTTTAGTTGTGTAAAAATATTTGTCCAAATAAACTTTTACAAATTTTATATTACATTCCTATTATGTTTTATTTGAAAATATTAATGAATAATTAATTTCCAATTTGGCTGTATCTCAATCCACATTCTGGTAGTTCCATACCCATTTGGGATTAAGATTAACTTTGTAATGGAGCATAAAGATGGGTGTGGTCGGACACCAGGTTGCATTAGCAATCTATATGAGCATTGCGCACCCATGACCCTGTCACTGGTTGTCCTTCTTCGGTCCACTTTAGAGTAGGTACTAACCACTGCATATCGGGAACACCCCATAACCCTGACCTGGTCAGATAGCCATCACAAGTCATCCTTACATTGTACGTTCTTCCTGCTTCACTCAAATCAATTTCAAGAAGTGGGGTTTCACTTGCTGCCTAATAGTGGCTGCCTCAGTATGTGAGGGATCGCTTCCCACAGCGGGATCCTTCTTCCCGCAACACCTACTTGAATCGTGAATTACCTGCAAAGATTAACCTTCACGGGACAAAATGGAATGTTACTGCCACTTTATGGTGTTAGATTTGGGCCCATTCCTGAGTGAAACACTCACGCGCACAAATTACTCTTTTGCACACACACACATTATTATTTTCAGTCATTCAGTCTTTCTCATATGCGCTTGCTTTGTGTGCCAGGGTTGCCAGATCCCCAGGGAGTGTTGAAAATCCAACCACTGAAATAAAAAACAGCCACATGCAGTAAATAATGCTAATTTCGGAAAATCCTCACAGTGACAGAGTTCAAAGTCCGAAAAAGCTCTGAGAATGGCATCTGTTCAAGCACACAGTAAACACCAAGTAGTGCTGTCCTCCCCCCTGATGTCTTCCTGGGATGCCTTTAAACGAGGTCAGCTGACCAGCTTCATGGTGTTTACTGCACGCTTGTACGGATACCATTTTGTCTCAGAGCTGTTTTGTCTGTTTTTTTTTTGTCTCAGTTTTGTCTGTTTTTTTTGTCTCAGACCTGTTTTGTCTGTTTTTTTTTGTCTCAGAGCTGTTTTGTCTGTTTTTTTTTTTGTCTCAGAGCCTTTTTTCCTTTTTTTTTTTTTGTCGGACTTTCGAACGAATCTTACTTATTAACATGCTCCTGGAACGGAACTCGTTCGTAAGTCGGGGACTTACTGTACAAATAGGCATATACTCTCTTTTATTTTAGTGTATTTTTTATTACCAAAATAATAATGGCAATTAATATGACTATTTTGTCATTCAGTGTTGAATGACAGGTTCGAAGGTTGGTACCTTTTTCCCTTGAAAAATCGTTAATAATAAACACAGCCTGTGTCTATATGAGAAAGGGCGAAATCCATTGAAAATGCTGTTTGTGAAAAGTTCCTAAATGTTTTATAAGCAATGAATGGAAAGCGAAATTATAAGGAGTGTTCAAAACAACCTGGGACTTGTGATGAAATTTTTCGTGAATGTAGACGCAGGACCGATTGACAGTCCAATCATGGCACTGGTGTACTGAGAAAACTTTCTACAGTACATTGCTGGTATCCACGCACTAGTGAAACACTGGGAGATTATATAGAGAAATAAAGGGAGTTTTAAACTCTCATAACTATGTTCTTTTATTCTGCACCTTTTCTTTTTGCTGATCTGTGACCAAAACCACACCAAAAATGATACGACCGGTCTGTGACCGCCCCACTGCCTGATATATCTCACCCCTTGAGAGATGACATTGTAACAAGACAATCAATGTTATTCGCTTCACCTGTCAACCGTTTTAATGTTATGGCTGATTCCAATCAGACTATCATGTAGCAAGAGCACAATGCATAACATCATTCAGATATAGGTCAACAACATCTGTATGGAGATTTGACCGTAGTATGGTTGTTGTTGCAAGACTGGATGTCTTTAAACAATGGTGCAAAAATAAATAAATAAATAAATAATAAATAAATAAACTAATAAAGAAGTAATAAAATCCAGGTCAGGGAAGAATATTCCTGAGGTCTGAGGATATACAGTAAGTAATTAACTTTGACAGGAATCTGATCTTACACGTGGCATCATCGAGTCCTCTCCTGTTCTTCATTCGTCCAGTTTTGGTGAAGCCATGATGATTATACCCTCTAATTCCTGTTCTTGGTTCTGCTCTTCACCTACAACTACACGACTGTATGCATTGTGCTTCTGCAACCTGACTGGACAATTTATCAGAATACTTACAGTATAATGTACATTATACAAGTACTTCATTACTACCAAGACACATACTGGAGTCTCTGACATAATAAAAATGTATACCTCACTGTGCATTAAGCGCACACATTGAACTTAATAGGAAGTAAAAGCCAACAGCATTGTGTTTCGAAAGGATCTTTAAGTAAAGCACTTAATACACTATAATTAAGCTTTCGATATATTATCATTTAATAGGCTCATCCTCAGTAAGTGCTCTATACACTCTCACACACACACACACACACACACCCTAGGGATGATTCAGTGTACACAATCCACCAACCCACATGTTTGTGGAAGATGGGGAAAGCCCATGCAAACACGCTGGGGACGTGTGAAGCTCCACTGAGCTCAGGGTTAAACAGACAACAGCGAGGTTGCAAATCTATCGACTGCGCCACTCTGCTAGTATAAAAAGCACAAAAGTACAATTTATTATATTTATTGGCATGAAAAAAGGCAGTCTGTATAGTGCTGAAGAAAAAAATCACATATAAATGCTCTAGGTTCTGTGACGGAAAAAAAATGTCTCTCTCTCTCTCTCTCTCTCTCTCTCTCTCACACACACACACACACACACACACACACACACACACACACACACACACACACACACACTCACATACAGAAGCGTACAAATCTCCACGTTATCTATGTTCCTTATGCGCTGGCCTGAAGGAAAGGCGATGTTAACTCCACGGCGCTAAGGTTTATCCGCTGGATGCTTAATCCTGAAGACTCACAGGGTGCAGGGTGTGTCTGCTGTGGCGCGCTACAGATCGGCATAAAATTTCACATTCATGCAACCATGTAAAAAACTAAACAAGACAAAACAAAGGCCTTTTGTTGTTTAGATAAATTCCTGGCTTTACCTTTTATTCCCTACTGTTTTTTAAGATATTCTGTCCTCTAACTGGCATTGGTATGAGGATCGGAGTTCTCCACAGAACTGACAGATCTGATATCAGTTCATTGTTTTTTTTTTTAAATACTACTACTACTACTAATAATAATAATATTAGTATTTAATATATAGAATTTTCATCAGTAATTAAATTGCAGTAAATGCTGACTGCTTCAGTAACTATTTTATCTAAGACACTTCTGATATAATCCATACTGCATGATGTTAGAAATATTATTAATAATAATCGCTGCTGTTCGCATTTAATATGCAAATACTTAAGAGCCTTTGATTGGACAATTACTTCAGCTGGATTAAGAACTGTCCAATCGTTAGTTAATCCTGGAAGGATAGTGCTGAACCATCAACCTCACATAAGAAATTCTTTTAGAAATATATTACGAATGACTGTGATCAGAGATCGCTTAAATGCGTGGTGAAGTTGCATCGTGAAGAAAAAAATGGACAGTAGAAATCAGAGCTATGTTTTATAGGACTGTGATTAAACAGCTGTGTGTCCACTTGTTAGTGAGAATAAAGGCTTCAGTTGGATAGGGAGTATAAAGACGTTAGCAATGTTATGCAGCAATAAAATGAAGTCAGCTGACGACCTGAATGTACTGAATGACCAGGTTATCACATCTATGGAGTTTTTTTCTTCCCTGATGTCACAGGAATCAGAGGGTGAAAGAGTGTTTCTGTGAGCATGAGGAATCATTTTCACACATGAACTTGACACCACAGTGTTTGCTGTAATTAAGGCTAAAGGCGGACTAATGAAATGTTGCATTTTTGGGGGGGACCAGGTACTGAAGGTTATTCAAGTTTGTTGAGTTAATATGAGTTGGGATTTTTTTTTCCCCCAGCAGAAGCTAACAGTGATAGGGCACAAACAAGCGGGAAAAAAACTTGCAAAAGAACAGAGAGACCACATCTAAACACTACGCTTGGGAGCGTTTCTATGCCATTGTTACTTTAAAGGTAGGACACCTGAGAAGTTTTTCTGCATCAATTCTCTTTAGGACTTTATCCACTGGGGATCAGATTCGACATTCCATTCTAAATGTTCTACATCTAGGCTTTGCGCTCGGTTGAGCTAATTAACGTGACGCCAGTAGAGTAGACACGAGAAAATTGAAAACGTTCTACAAAGATCTCATGATGATTTCAAGAGTTTTCACTCCGGTTTCACTTTCATTAACTCTGGCTAAAATACCTGGTGAATTCACTGAAGCTGAAATATCTGTACATTTCTCTGTAGCTAACACATCTGGTAAATTAACTCCAACTAACACATACGGTATGTTCAGTGTAGCTAAAACATCTGGTAATCCAACTCTACACAGCAAAATCCTTAGTCTTGAATGAACACCCAGAGTGTTCATTTAACACCCCAAGTGTTTATATATGACCTAATGGTCATGAATGTACTCTGAAAGTGTTAAATCAACACTCTGGGTGTTCATTCAAGACTAAGGATTTTGCTGTGTAGCTAACACATAAATCCATGAAATGATAAATTAAGTATAGCTGACACATCTAGTACACAGAGTAACTGAACTACAGTACCTGCTCATATACAGTACCTGTGGTGGGATCTTAATCTCTACTTCATCACTACATCTCTACATCATGATCTAAATAATCTCTACTTTATCATATACTGTACTTCATCTCTATTTCAGTATCTCTTCATGCTATACCTCATCATCTACATCACATGCACACCATCTACTTAGTCTCTACATCTACAACATAATCTACTTCATTCCTGCTTCAGCTTTACCTCAGCATCAACTTCATCCCTGCTTCATAACTTTAAGGGCTAGGACATAGATGGGGTTAGAGTCTGGGTGGGAGCTTAGGGTTAGAGTTCAGGTAGGAAGGTAGGGTTTCAGGTCAAGATAGGGTTAGGATTCATTACCTGATTATAAACTTCATCTCTTATTGTTACCACATCATATATTTCATCTCTGGCTCTTCACTACTTTATACTGTATCTGCCCTGGCTCTATTTCTGCCTCATCTCTGCTTCATCATATATTTAATCTCTACCTCATTTCCACATCATCTACTTTATCTCTGCTTCATCTCTACTCCATCTCTGCCTCATCTCTACCACATCATCTACCTCATCTCTACTTTTTCATCTGTATCACATCATCTACTTCAACTATGCCTCATCTCTACCTTATTGTCTTCCTCATCTCTGATTTTTACATTTACATGTAGACATTCGGCAAATGCTCTTATCCTGAGCAACTTACAAAAAGTGCTTTAAAGTTGACATCACTGGATAGATACCTACACTGTGTTACTAGGTTAATAACTAAGTGCCATTGGTCAAACACAACTGGGAAGAGTTAATAAAATAAATAAATAAATAAATTCAGTCACCTGTACTGACACCTGTTCATGACACCATGAGGTCACCTGTACCTCATGTCTGCCTTACCTCTAACTTATTTCTGACTCATGTCCACCGCAGCTCATCTACTTCATCTCTGCCTCTAAAGATGCAGTGGTACTTTAGTCTTTAGTCCATTCACACTCTCTCGCCCCCACACATTACACATCCGCTCCTAACACTTCATCCCCACCACCGTCCGTGTCATCGCACTCGTCATGTCACAGCTGTACTGCAGTGCATTCTGGGAACTTTTCATGTGACATGAAACTTGATAAACTTTGATAAAACAGCAAGTAAGAAATGGAGCTTGTGTTTTAGAAAGCCTTTAAGGTCTTAACAGAACCTTAACAGAAGCCATAAAAATATTTTTCCTTCCTTTAAAGCGTGTTCGATTAGTGTGGGCGTCTCGTGGCAAAGACTGACCTTTCTTTGCTTTCTTTTGCAGTTTGAGCGTGTCTGATGATTTCTTCTTGATCTCTTGTCGTGCTCGTTTGTATTCTGTCCAATCGGAAAGAGAGAGAGAGAGAGAGAGAGAGAGAGAGAGAAGAGAGGACAGAGGGGGGGGGGCATGTCAGTCTGTACTACAATGAAGAATTGTTTCAAAGAGGAGAAAAAAAAACAGATCCTTTAAAGGATCAGATAGATTTGTGATGAGTGAATAATCAGAGGATGTTCAGTGCATGCAAACAGAAAACAGAAATGCTTGCAGCTATGAGAGCCCTGCATGTGTGTGTGTGTGTGTGTGTGTGTGTGTGTGTGTGTGTATGTGTATACCTTTGGCATGGTCCTTATCCATAGTGTTGGCGACTCTCTTCCACTCCTCCATCTGCTCTTGCAGCGGGTTAATCAGTGAGTCGACAAACACCCTGCGCACAACACACACACACACTTAGGAAAACATACACTCTCAAGACACGAATACACTAAATGCTCTCTCTCTCTCTCTCTCTCTCTCTCACACACACACACACACACACATAATACTGTAGTGTGTTTATGTGTGTGTATGTAATGATGCAGAGCTCACATTGAAAACTGTCTGAGTTTGGCTTCTATGCTGCGGTGTCTCATACACATCCGGGTCAGAGCGGAACCGATGTCCCGAGTTGCACCTGTAACACACACACACACACACACACACACACACACACACACACACACACACACACAATGAGTGATTTATAAACACATGCCCTTGAAGTACAGGCAGAGAAAATATGAGATGAATGGAGTTTACTTATTTACAGTTCAAACTCTCTGTGAAAACAATGTGTGTGTGTGTGTGTGTGTGTGTATGTGTATGTGCTTGCACGCACGTACAGTGCTTTGTACGTGACATGTTAGATGAGTTCACAGGATATGCAAGTCAAGCAATCTGCTGTGTACCACACACACACACACACACAGACATGCGGGCATTATCATTACTGTTTTAATGTGTTTTAATATGACTGTTGTTGTGTGGGTACAAGTGTGTGTGTGTGTGTGTGTGTTTGTGTGAGAGAGAGAGAGAGAGAGAGAGAGAGAGAGAGAGAGAGAGAGAGAGATGGCTGTAGCAGGTAGCAGATGGCTGTGCCGGATCAAGGTGTGTAAGACTTTCCTCTGCCTTCTGTTCCTCTCACCATGAAAGGGATGGAGTAAGGGAGAGCGAGAGATGAAAAAGATAAGGAGAGAGACAAGAGGAGAAAAAAAGACAGAGTGTTAAGAGATTAATGGCAGGAGAGAGAGAAAAGAGAGATTAAGACGGAGCTATAGACTGACAAAATAAGAGGTGAAAAGACAAAGTGGGAAAGAGAGACAGAGAGAGAGAGAAATGTAAAACTAAATATGAAGAAATTAAAGAAATGCAAAGAGACAAGGAAAAGTATGTGAACACCTTGGAATTAACATGTGATCTGATCTTCATCTGCTTAAGCTGATAACACACACAATTATAATCTCGCATGTCTTTATTGAACACACTCACAGTGCTGGAGGATAAAAGTAAGCAAACCCCCAAAAAATTACTTCAAACAAAGCTAATTGGAGTCAGAAGTTTGTACACCTGGAGTCCAGTTAATGAATCAGTTTGGAGGTGTGTGTTAAAACTGCACTTATTGATAGGTTCACTGTCCGTTCAGTAAGTAGCACCTGCTGATGTGAACCATGAAGGAGATCTCTCAGGACATACGATTAAGAGGAGCTGATCTGCATGGGACAACGTGATTCATCAGGCGTCTACAAATGGAGACCGTTTGGTACTGTGGCTACGCTTCCTGGACGTGGGCGCCCAGCCAAGATGACTTCAAAGGCGCTACACGGAATCCTCAATGAGGTAGAAAACAACCCTCGAGTATCAGCTAAAGGCTTGAAAACATCGCTGGAACTGGCGATGTTCATATGTAAGTCACTGAACAGGCAGGATGTCCATGGCGGAACACCACGGAGGAAGCTGCTGCTCTCCAACATGTTTGCTAAAGAGCACCTTTGGCAAACCGCAAAAGTTGAATTGTTCAACAAGAATACTCAGCATTATACTCGGCACTATCTTGGAGCATCATGATTTGGGTTTTCTTCGCTGCCTTAGTCCTTAGGACCTGCACTATGACTTCCCATCATAAAAGGGAAAATTTAAGTTTTCCCAAGTTTGCCAAAATATCCATCCTACAGGATAATGTCAGGGTGGCTGTTTTTTTCAGCTGAAGCTTGAAGTAGAATTCAGGTGATGCAGCAGGACAATGATCCAAAGCATGGACGTCAATCCAGCACAGAACGGCTTCAGAAAAAGAGCCAAGACCGTAACCCCATAGAGATGCTGTGGGATGACTTTAAGAGAGCCATTCACACCGGACATCCTATGAATGTGTCTGAACTGAAGCAGTTCTGAAAAAGAGTAATGGACAATAATTCCTCCTGAACGTTGTGCAGGTCTGATCCAGGGCTATTGAAAGCGCTTGCTTGAAGTGAATGCTGCCAAACGGCTTTTCCTGCCAAACGTCTTTTTCCTGCAGCACTGTGAATGTCTAATGAGTGTGTTCAATAAATTTTAATTGTGTGTGTGTGTGTGTGTGTGTGTGTGTGTGTGTGTGTGTGTGTGTGTGTGTGTGTGAGTTATCAGCTTAAGCACGTTGTGTTTGTCTATTGTTGAAAGATCAGATAATGTGTGCAAAGTAATGCACAAAACCCATTAATTCCAAGGGATACACATACTTATACTAGATAGATAGATAGATAGATAGATAGATAGATAGATAGATAGATAGATAGATAGACTGATTGATTGATTTTGATTGATTGCTCTTGGTGCCAGATTCTGACCCGACCATCTCTCTGCCTCCAGAAGAATCAGACCAGGCTACATTTTACTTTCCCCCGCTGTCCACTTTGGGTAAGCCTGTGCCCAGCCTCAGCTTCCTGTTCCTCTCTGACAGCATCAGAACTTAACATGATCTCCTGCTCTCGTAGTATGATGTGTTACTCATTCTGAGATGCTTTTCTGCTCGGCACAGTTGTACAGTGTGGTTATCTGAACTACTACAGCAGTTCAGTCAGCTCTGACCAGACTGGCCATCCTGTTTCTCATCGAAAAGGTTTTCCATCCACATATCTGTCACTCTCTGGATTTTTTTATTTTCTTTCCGTCACCGTTCTGAGTAAAAGTCTGATGTGTGAACACATTCCAGGAGATCAATAGAGGAATACTCAAACCAGTCCATTTGGCATGTTAATGTAGATTAAGATTTGTTTTTACTCTAAATCACTGTTCTCACACATCAAACAACTTAAGAAGCAGAATATGAAAAGGTAGTAATGGAAATATTCAGATATCCATAGTTTTCATTCAAGAGGACTGAGAAACTAAAATCCATCTCTGACTTGTTTGGATTTGTTGAAAAATATACTTTAACTAATGCTAGGTTAAATTAAAGGTGAGACTTTGCTTATATTATCACAGAAACATCAAGCAAAAAAAATCTTTACTACAGGTGCCAATTACAGCAAATCTCTGACTTATGAACGAGTTCTGATCTGGGAGCCCGTTCGTAAGTCGGATTTGTTCATAAGTCAGACAAAAGCGCCTTATACTCCTTTGACACGAATATACAATATAAAGCGTACCAATCCACTTGGGTAAATCTTAATGGTGCATCTGTCCCGTTTCCCCACGTTGAGAGGGAGGGACAACGCTACATGTTGTCTACATGCTTGAATGGACTCCATTTAGTCTCAGAGCTGTTTTCCACTGTATTGGACTGTGAACTCTGTTTTATTGAGGATTTTCCCCAAATTAGGATTTTTACAATCAGGACAGCTTTACAGGACAACCGTTTTCTATCATCGTGCTTCCAGACTGATTCTTTGAAACTGGTGAGGCCGACTCATTTCTTCCACTTCCCTACACGCACACCGGACTTTTTATACATTCGCTCACACACTGAAAATATTGTATATAATTGTAAATATTGATATGTGGAGCACTGCAGTGTCTATTTTTTTTACAATACACGTGAGCTACTTCTATGAATGTACAACTACGAATGTTCGTAGAGCCGCGGTCTGATCAAGTTGGGGACTTATTATACTTGGAACAAATGAACTCATCCACTAACACATCCATCCATCAGTCCGTCTAAAGTATCAATCAATTCTTTTTTGCCTATGCCTTATAACAGAAAGTTACAATGAGTAAGTAAGTGATTGAGAAAAGAGAGAGAGGATTCCGAGAGACACCTCACTACTCTTCTGACCCCTAATCTATAAATACTGCTGCAGTCTATACAGGAGACGAGTCTCTCTCTCTTCCCCCGTGTATTACTAGCCGTGACACTGGGTCTGTGTGGATCACTGCAATGCAGCAGCACCTCCCTTCTCCATCACACACTCACACACACACACACACACACACACACACACACACACACACACACCATCCTCTTTTCTCTGGAAGGAGCCGGTTCTTCAGTGGGAACAGTCCCCTCGAGTCCAACATTAATTGCTGAGTGTGTGTTTAATGTCAGCGTGCATTCTTGAGTATGTATATGTGTGTGTGTGTGTGTGTGTCTGTGAGAAAGAGAGAGAGAGAAACTGTTAGGCTCATCAGCTTTTCTGCTCTCACACTCCGCCTGTTGATGCCTGATGCCATCTGAAGTGAATGATGAACATTCTTTGGAGTTGTGACGCACACGTTGCCCACATTACGTATACACACACACACACACACACACACACACACACACGCACACACACGCACACACACGCACACACACTCACACACACTCACTCACACGCACTCACACACACACACACACACACACACACACACACACACACACACACACACACACACTAACCAACACTAGGAGGCACTACTGTGATGCATGCTGTGCGCTGACCTTTAAGGAGGACAGCCGAGGGACCAACACACACACACACACACACACACACACACACACACACACACACACACACACACACACACACACACACACCATCCTCTTTTCTCTGGAAGGAGCCGGTTCTTCAGTGGGAACAGTCCCCTCGA
>JAAGKR010006280.1:27368-44196 GCA_011419295.1 Clarias macrocephalus | reverse complement strand
AAAAAAAACAAACAAACAATCCAAAACAGGAAGCTGATGATACTCACCTTAAAACAAACTTTTCTTTCTTTCGTTCTGGATTAAATTCGAGCTGGTCAGTGCTCTCACCCGAGGTGTTTATCGACAGAAGGCAGGAGAGGTTATAGGACAAAAAAGAGGTACTTCCTCTATGAAAACCTCCATCGCGGGCGCTGCTGTATACACTGCGTCCTCTGCCTGTAGTGCACTGCGCATGCGCGAGGCTGCCACGCATGCGCACTGCACAGAGGCTATATTTCTGGTTCAGCCTGAACATTTCTCTTTGGTTCCGTCACAACGTCACGGCGCTAAGCCCGCCACACCCTTAAAAACACCCCAAAGCATTCATCTCCCTTGAAAGACAATGCATGCATTGTATTAATCTTTCATGTAGCCATTTACTGTACTGTAAATACATGCATTTATCCAAGGGGAAATATATTTCTTTAAAGGATTCACTTTGGTATCAGACTTTCTAACTGCTAATGTATTTCCTAAAATTCCAAAATGTTCCTTAAGGCAGTTCCTTAAAATGAGATAAGAAATAAACAGTCTCCAATTATATGTATACAAATATGTATGACGTTCAAGTCAAAACGGGACTTTGCACAGAACGCAGTTATGATAGAAAAAACATCCTTTATTTCTCTACATCATCCGTTGCTACACTAATGCACTTATCCCAGCGTTTCACTAGTGTTTGTATACCATCAAGGTAGAAAGGTTTCTTCAGCACGCCAGCTTCACGTCTGAAACGCTGGCCTCTCAGGAACTTTTTAATGCCCCAAACAAGTGGAAATGGCTTGGAGTGGGGTCATGGCTGTATGGGGGATATGGAAATAACTCCTTTGGTGAAGAAAACAGATGCATCTCTTCTAGCAACAAGTTATCAGTCGATTTATTTAAGGTTTAGGCATTCCACTTGCTGAATGTTTACAGGAATGACTGAAGGAATTCTAAGGAATTGTTAGGGAACATCTTCATATTCGAAATGAGAACGATTTGAAACAAAGTAATATGCCATTTTTTTCAGTCCTAGGCATTATCATGGGCTGTTTTTGACTAGATAAAGGTTATATATATACAGAGAGAGAGAGAGAGAGAGAGAGAGAGAGAGAGAGAGAACCAAGATGCAATTAGAAGCCAATACATTTGTAATATTTCCTGTACATGCATTACTGGCAAACACAGCCCAAAGCCACTAACCATGGTTTGCTAAACATTAGCTCACTCAAGAAACTAAACTACTTTTGTAAATGGTCTTAAACATGACTACTATTTGGTCTTTTCCTCCTGATTGACAGTATATCAAAATTTAACCAGCAGATGAATTAGCAAGCAAGTCACCCCAAATGTTGCACCCAGTCATTCCAATAGAGCTTCCATAACCACAGAAACCTACACTACCAGTTCTGTACAGTTGTTCATTTCTAGAGCCCTTAATCAATACTCTGGTTGTCATCAAGAAACCACAGACTTGTTTGAGGTTATACATGTTGCTTTTATTTTTGGGACAAACTGAATTCCAAAACCATCTGGGTGAATGTTTCAGCAGGAATCATTAAGTCTACTATGGAAATGTGTAATAAGGACTTTATTTAATTATTTAATACTGCATTAGGACTTTAATTGGTTAAGTTTTATCTAAAAATTTTAAATGCTTGGCATGCAAGGCATTTACAGATACTGAAATTTCCAAAAAAGAAAACAGGAAATTTCTAAATAGTTTTTAAATGATTATACCGTATATAACTATAGTACTGTAGAATCCTTTTAACCTTTTTACCTTTGCGACTAGTTTCAATATTTCTGTTGTTCAGCCTGACGACTAAAATTTGAAACTAGCCCAAAGACAGTAAAACTTCTGTTTAATGACTTTTAATGGTTTCTATTTCTCCAAACAGCTTTCCGTTCTCTGCCCACTGGACTCCAGTCTGCTGCTATTAGTCACCACATTTCAGCCTTTCAAAGATGAAAAATCAATACATCAGATTCACGGGTCTCACACACACACACGCACATATGCTCTCAGCTCCATCTCTGCAAAGCTGTCATTTTCAGAAGTGGTGCGTGCAACAGGGAAGGACGTTTTCTACTCTGAGAAAAGACAAAGACATTCTCCTAAAGGTAATTAAAATATTATTAATAGAAAAAAAAGTGTTTAATAGTATTGCTGAACAAGCTGAATACTCCAAAAGGAGTGCACGGTGAAGGTGAAGGCCAATTTTGGGTATTATATGCTTAAATAACTGATTATAGCAGCTATACAGTATGAAAGTATTGCATGAACAAAATGTTGCATTGAAGCAGTATAGTTATATATATATATAGGCTATAATAACAGCTTTTCCTATTGATATCTTTCAGAACAATGTCGTCAGAGCTCGAGAAGGCCATGATAACCATTGTGCAGATCTTTCACAAGTATTCTAAACACAAATGTAGGCTGAAAAAGGCAGACCTAAAAGATCTCATCAACAACGAAATGAGCCAGTTTATCATTGTGAGTGTTTGAGATCGGTCTTATGATGATGTTATGAACCTGTGGGCTGGGTGTGACTCACATATAATTCAAATCAGCAGGATTTTTCCATTTGTGGTTCATGAACACCGATTTTCACTATCAAATTGTGCAAGCAAAGAATGAGGCAATCTGTTCTAGATACTCTGCCTTCTCAGGAAGGTCGAATACAAAGACACAAATTTAATATATATAAATTCAGAACAATGTCGAACGTAATATATAATAAAAAATAAAAATCAGGAAAAACCATGGAATTAGAAAGTATTTCCAATCTTTTCTCAACTAGTACACACACACCTTTTAATTATTTTACTTTATTAATTTTATATTACTTTCAATGCTAAAGGCATCCAAAATATACAATAATCTCCTTTGAACAGTTGATATTAAGATGTGTCTGCTACTTACTTAAGCTTTGTAAGTCCATTAATCTGAGACGCTATTAATTTGTGACTTTTGTGGCTGGTAATTCTAAATGAACACTGAAGCAGAGGTACATTTTCCTGGAATGTATAATAATAATAATAATAATAGTAGTACAATCAAAATTCTTCTGGCTATATGTTCTGCTTTAAGACACTGAGATGTAATAGACATCATTGTTTATTTTCTTAAAAAAACACATTATACTCCATTGTACTCAGGAAATCTCTTCCACTTGTTTGAATATTTGTTGTTTTCCAGGCAGGTTATACCCCAAACTAACTTAAGCAAAAGTTTCATTTAAGTACAGTAATAGGGTAATGAAAGTCTAATATACTGTATTTAAAATAGCATGTTGGTGGTATTTTGTCTGCTCCCATCAAGAGGTGGGAGCAGACCATCTGAGCTGTACAGAACTTGTCACAATTTTTATGTCAGATGGCCTTCCTGACCCAATCCTGGGAATTGACCCCAGGCCTGCTGAAATCACCTATGGGAAAAAATACAATGTGATAGAGCTCACTATAATAAAAAAACAGCCAATTATGCAGTGGTGTTATCACATGAAGCAGTATCCAAAGATTATTTTCCAACAGCAAGAGTTTTTTTTTTTCTCTTGCACCAAAGCAATCTGTGAAAAAAAAAATTATTTAAATTATTAAAATATTATTAGTTCAGGTATGACGTGATATAGTTTCATGTTAGTACTTGTAGAGCAGCTGCAAAACTATAAATTTTCTCTTTCTTGTATTACAGCACGTTTTTAATTAATTATTAGTTTTAGATTTTGTGTCATATGCTTGATTCACCTCCATGTGCAAATTTAAATTCTCTGTGTATCAGAACAAGACTATAAATAATATTCTGTGAACAATGTCAACATTATTAGATATTTATTTATGTTACTGGTAGGACAGAGTAGAATTGTACCATAGAGCAACATACCATGTTACACTACTTTATCATAGTACGTAGATAATGTGTAATTTTGATAATAATTAGTAGTAGTAGTAGCTACTGTGCAAGACAAGACGACAAAGGGAGGGAGGGAAGTCGTTCTACACGTAGCTCCCTCCCTCCTCTCGTCTTACACACACACATTAGCGGAAATACTGCTCTGTCGGAAGTCTTTTCAAAAGGTAAATTCTAAGTTAATTTGTTTTATTTTTACTTTAGATTTTGTATTCATTATTTTCACTGTATATGATTAATTTTGTGTTGTGAAATGAATCATCTGAGTTTCCATTATTTCTTATGGGAAAAAATCCCTTGATATATGAGTGTTTTGATAAACAACCACACTTCCCAAAAGAATTATGCTCACAATCCAAGGTTTTAATGTACACGGATTCAAAGATTTTTGTCTAAGATTTATAAAATCTACAGTACCGACAACTATACATTTTGTTACTTTTTAGAGCAAATTATAAAAAATTATAAAATGCCTAATGATAATGGCATCAACATGATCATAATGGAAAAGTGTATTTCCTTATTTCCTACTTCCACAGAAAATCCAGGACAAGGATACATTCGACTTGCTATTTACTGATCTGGATCAGAACAAAGATCAAGAGATTGACTTCCAGGAGTTCATGCCTTTCATCGCCATGGTGACATCGGCGTGTCACGATCTGTTTGCGACAAAGCAAAGCCATTAAAATAATATTTTCTGTAAAAATAAACGTAAAATACTTTACGTTTAAATATCATGAGAAACCTGACCGGTGCATCAGGAGCGCTCACTCTATTGTCAGATGACTTTGTGTACTGATGAGGCTCTACATACACTCTTTTACCTAGGATTCACTGAGAATTAGTAAAATCTTATGAGCTCACATATATATAAATAAGCTCATGTATGTGCAAGTGGGTAGATATTATATTAAAGAGTGGGGAAAAATGAAAAACAAACAAAAATGTATTTTTTGTTTAGGTCATGTCTCATGTCTCAATAAACACTTATCTTAAAACAAATCACTTTGTAGAAGATATTAATTTTGATACAGTTTGGTCTCATTGGTGCATAGTCAGGTGTTTGGACTGTTTAAACCTGGCACAGCCCATTTCTTACACCTGTCCTTGATGTGAAGAAACCCAGATTTGTTGGTGGTATAAACATTAATGTTTAGACATAGATATAATTGAAATGATTAATAATCAAAGGGGATACATGTAGGACATGAAGTGAGTTACAGCCACATCCCCAATACAGTGCTGACCTTGCTCTAATCCATTTCCACATCTTTGGGCCATTAATGGATTTCCTGGGAGTTTTAGACATGATGCAGGCAGTCTGATCATGGCTTCGGCATACTGAGAACTCTTTCTACCTTGATGGGATAAGTGAATTGGGACAAGTGTTAAAGGGCATTAAATTGAAAAATAAATGGAGTTTTTACTCTAATAATTGTGTTCCGTTTTTTGATTTTGCACAATCAAAAATCCTTGTTTGCATTGAACACCCCTTTTACTTTTCATCTAAGGAGATTTAAAGCATTTGGTAGACGCCCTTATCTGGAGCGCCGTTTTGGTAAGGCACATCCATGTCAATGCTGTCCTTAACATATGACCATCTAATGCATTTCGTTCCAGCTAACAAAGTAAAGGACCGACTTTTGAGACAAGCAATAAGACACATCTTATTGCACAAGAGGCAAAAAGGATGTGTTCAAAACAATGCTGTGTGCCGTCCTCTTAGGTTACTTTGCAGAAATGTCAGAATGTTCTGCCATGAGTCCTCCTGCGCAGCTGCATGTTGCTTGAAGTTTCCTCCCCACCTGACCATATCTGAACATCATACAAACGATGGAAACAATAAAATGAGCTAACTCTACAAAACAGCCTGGATAAAAAAAAAGACAAAGTACACTGACATTGACGGGGTTGATTCGACCAGATGGATGTGAGGGCAGTGGGTGCGTATGGTGGCTCGATCAAGTGACCAGCTCCAGGGTACGACACTTGGGTAAACAGGTGAGATTTACCAGCTTTGCGTAGTCGTCTTTCGACCTGTGATCACAATACAGAGAAACAGTAGGAACAAATTTTCAAAACAAATGTTGAGTAACTAAAGAAAAATATTTCCTGATATGCTTGTCTCTCCTGTTATTTTTGGCACCTGATGTATTGCATTGAAGCAGATATTTAAATTTCTGAGATTTCTCTGTATGCTCAACAAACAAGTTCTACTATTATTGAAACCATGCACTCTAAAAACTAACTCAGAAGACTCATTAGTATTTCATTAGTTAAAAATACTAATGAATTGATTTAGAATTTTTTTTGTAAGTTTTGATCAAATTATAATGTTGGTAATTACATCAACTTAATTTTGCATCTAATTTAAACTAAAATTTCATTGTTAGTGGGTTTAAAACAAAATTTAAGTTGTCTTAACTTAAAAAAAAGTTGGCATGATAATTTTTCTCCACATTGACTTCAGGATTACAAGTTCCATCTTCTACCCACATAACATGCCTGGACAAGTTCCAGTGGTAAGATTAGGTTTTAGCAGACTTCTAGGCTAACCAATAAAAACAATATTTCATGGCGAGTAACATGTAGTTTACATTTAATAGTTCTACTAAAGTAATAAATTTGAACATGGTTCATTGAGATATCTGCTCCGTAAGACTGATGGAAAAAGCATTATACAAGTTTTGCTTGTTTGACCATTTGACCATAAGCTACATAATGTTATCTAATGCATAGATACTATTAATCTAATCAGATGTGTGCTTTGTTAAGTTTGTCAATATTGTTTAAAAAAAAAGGGCTGTGAGTGCAAACTGTGTAAATTTGAATCCTCTACACAAACGTACCTCTATCCCTACATTTGACCACTGGATAGCAACCATTGTGTTGGAGGGAACAAAAGTCCTGGTGGAAAGGATATCCCAAAGTGCTGTGCTTTGCTGATGGGCATAATATATGCTCTCAACCTAAGCTACTGCAAGGATACAATACCAACACAACTTTTAAGTTTTTCAGAAGTTGTTCCTTGATCTTGATGGACTGGAAGCCAGTGCAAAAGTAATGAGTCTCAAGGACAATATTTTCTAAAGATTCCACCAGTTTTGAAACACTGACACCTTTTAACATTGTTTTCTATTTGGAAGTCAACTGAAGCTGAAAAAAAAATGGAGAATGTTTCTCTCAGGTTAGTTTTGTTATGCTTTATGTTCAACAAATCACATCTTGAAAGTTGACAAAACAAATATGTTTAAAGAAATACATATTTTAGCCCAAAAGAGAATGTATTTTTTGTGTTTCGGAAATAGCTGATGTGGACTTACTCATACAGCTTAAATCACTTGGAAAATTCCATGACATGCTACTTGGCTTTTAACTCTTATATCTATGGAGATTTGCCTACCTTTGTTGTGATGGCATAATTTATTATGCTTAATACTTTATTTCTCAAGGGAGTATGGCCAGGTTCTTTATTTATCATTTGTAGAGCACTTGAAATTTGAGTTTGTTTTTTATTTGCATTTTTCTTTTCAAGATTTAGATACAATTTGTTCGAACTGCAGTTGAAAATTTTAAAAAGGTAATTACACAAAAATACTAATGAAATAATTTCTTTCTTAAAAGCTAATACATTAACAAAAAAAAAAAAGGAAAAAAATCTATTTGAAGTCACTTAATTTTTTTAAATGGTTGCTATTTAAAATTTTGTATACATTACTATAGTAATTAACTAGACAACATATAAAATTGCTTTAAAATAATATGGTAAAGCCAGTTAGAGCAACATAATTTTTATGAGTTATCAACTTAAAAACTTTAGTCTAACAGTTAATAAGTAAGGGGTAATTAAAAAAGTTGACTGAAAAGGAAAAGCTAATTCCCCCAAAGCAATGCACTGTAGATTGTTGGTTCAATATAATTTCAAATGAAGGTGTCATAACTCAAAAAGGCTAATGCAAAATGTTGCATTAATTTTCTTTGTTGATTCTAAACATTTCTTTTTAGAGTGGCAGCTACGAGGTCACGGAGGTGCTTGATACTTTCAGTTTTCATACAAAACTGTAAAATTGTGATGTGCTGATAATGAGTGATGAAGGAAGCCCACTTTTCAGAAAAAACATCCAAATGTCAAAAGGGTAATGTAGACATTAAATGTACTTTTTTATGTAGTCTTGAGAAATAGTTTTCTAGGCTTCCTAAATGACTTTTTTGGCTCTCATTTTCAGTCCAGTTTCAGAGGAATGTCTTTTTGGTTGTTAGGCCACACACTGATTTATGAATCATTCAAGCATAAAACCCATCTAACTTAGGGCATGGATCAGTGAGAAACAGGTGCAGATGAAAGATGATCAGGCCAGTGATTAGTATACCAATGCTGAGTGGTTAGACCAGATGAGAGGGGAAATTGTCACTGCTGAGATTGTTACATAAACAGCATAAACTGCATCTTTAGGCACTTTGCATCCTCTCATAGTAAAACATTATGTGAAAACATAAATGAAGTGGATTCTTTATGAAGGCAAATTAGCAGTTTATTAATTAATTACAAAACTCTTCCAAATCAGTTTGGAAATGAGTACAAACTACAAGCTGCTCAGTTGTTAGCTGCTACCATGAAGACATGTGTTATGTGTGCTGTACTGATTTATATCTTAAGTGTACTGTACTGTACTGGTTAACTCGCATGACTAACTATTTAGTTTGGATTCATTATCTTACCTGCAAGGTGTTTCTATTTTTCCGTAACTCCTTCCCCTAACATTTTATGAGAATTATTTCAGCCCAAATTACTTTATGTACAAACAGGAAGATATTTTCTGCAAGAATTAAGAAATCTGTTTTTGGTTTTAATAAAATGTGAAAGTTTCAGAATATCTGGACTTAATTTATTTTTCATATAATTGGTGATCTGTTTGAATTCTAACTGTATAGATAGATAGATAGATAACAGATAGATAGATAAAAAAAAAAACTCATGTATGACTTTTAAATTTCCTATCTTCAGAGAAATATTGCTCCACAATTTTAACATAAGTTTGAGGGCTTCAGCTGTTTTCCTCACCTCATCTGCATTCTCCACAGATGGACAGCATAAATCATCCTCTCCAACGATGAACAGGAGAGGGCAGCGCACCTTCTCAACCTGTTGATGACAGCGTTTCAGTTCATACAACTGCATCACCATAATTATATCCCATAAGAACAAGCAACATTTTACATGCACTGCTTCAATAGCATACTGTTTCGACTGCTCCGCTTCAACCAGAACTTAATGATGACAGGTGTTCAAATCGCACTGGGACTTGAAAGAAATGTGAAACCATGTGTCTTATTCAGAAATGGGGTGCTATGACTTTTCTAAGGGGTGGGAGGTAAATTTACCGCCAGGAAAATCCCATAGACTAACATTGAGACCAACTTTAATTGTCAAAGACATGGGACAGGCTAATTTTACTCAGGCAACCAATCAGTCTCTCCGGATCATTGTAAAGCTGTCATCCATGCCCCTGCAACCACTTTAGAGTACCTTAGCCACTGACCCCGTAGACTGTCATTATAAAAGTACCAGAGGCCCGTGTTTTGCCACGGCAAGCATTTCTTCAGAAAATGTACCCATCTAGTTTCTGAATATAATACCCTGCTACACTAATGCACTTAACCCAGTGTTTCACTAGTGCTTGTATACCATCATGGTGGAAAGTTTTCTTAGTACACCAGAGCCATGTTTGAACTGCCTGCTTCACATCTAAAACACTGGCTTTCCAGGAACTTCTTTAATGGCTAAAACATGTGGAAATGGCTTGGAACAAATTCAGGACTGTACAGGGATGTGGCAATAACTCCCTGCAGAGTTCATTAATGTGCAAGCGGCGTTGGTGAATGATTGTGTGTACAATTCCCACAGCCTCTTCCGTGAGTAGGCCATAAGTTAGCCGTCGATTTTCAAAGGTTCAGGCATTCCTCTTACTGATTGTTCACAGGATCACAGCAGGCTTCAAGCCACCTCGGCCAGTATCACAATTCATCAACACACAGCCTTCATTCAAATGTTTGCACTATTCAAATGTCTTGATATGGCTAAGAGTCTCAACCCCCATTATGCTTCAAGTTTTTTGGCTTGAAGGCCTAGTTGGTCTGGACGCCCTTTATCTTAATACAATCTGCGTAATATTGGAAGAAATAATTGCCAATCCTTTAATACATATATTAAAATATATTTACCTGAATAAAGTTTTCAGGTGGAGTATTACAGGGTAAGCATGTGTCCTTGAAACTCACATAGCCTTGGTCATTTATGTTCCAGTGTTTTTGCTCCCTGGAAAGATGATAAAATATAAATGATTGTTTTCATGGATTTTAATCACTGAATGCATTTAATCACTGAATTCTAAATTCCGGTAAATAATCACTGACTGGTAGTTTGACATGCTCCAATGCAAAGGAAAGTAAATCACTGTCCTGATGCGTCTCATTAATCTTAGCCTTTTTTTGTTTTTTTATTTAAGAACACACTGTATTTTAGCGCTCTATATGTGTATATTTATGTTTAATGAGGCATGCATGTTCACAAAAAAGTTCCTGTTATACTTTATATTACATTAGGTATAAACAGCCTCTCTTTTTTCTCTTGGGATAAAAGAAAATGCGAATAATCAATACTAATAATAAACTGTAAAGCACAAAGTTCTCTGTCCTGAAGACTTCCCTCTTGTTAAAATACACAGTCCATAGTACAACAAATGTTTGGTAATGCCATGAGAAAGCTAACATTCCCATGCTTGTCCTATAAATCCTGTAGTAGCATACTACAGTATAAAATATCAAATGTAACATTTGCAATGCGTACTCACTCATCCTTAATATTCTGTCCATTCTCATCGAATAACTTGTTGGTGCTGCACAATGGTCCATTGATGCAAACCACACACCTTGGCTGTACAGTTTTGTTGAAGCAAAAACAAAATCTGTCTGTTAAGGATTTGTATTACATAAGTTCAACAACTCTATGTGATATTACATGGATATGATATGCAGAGTTTACAATTACCTACTAGTACTGTATACTAAATTAGTAACAGGCACCGCTGGGCCGCTTTAAAGCCTACTATACGGAGTCCTAACTTTCCCCAAAGCCTTTTCAATTTCCCTAGCACTTTTAAGGCAACCCCTGTGAATCTGGCCACTTTGCACATTTTGTATAATTGAAACTTGCCTTCTGTCAAATTAACCACATATTTTTTTAAAGGTTATTAGTGAAAGTAAGAGCATTTCCATATGCACACAATGTGATGAGAACTCACAAGATTCTAACTAAACAGCTGTGTGTCCATAAGAACCACTTCTTACTGAGACTTATCAGAAAAAAAGCTTCGGTCTGCTAGGGAGCATAAAACACTGAAGCACTGACTTTGAAGCAATGGAAAAATTGCCAGATTCCAGAGCGATAGACATGTCAGGGTGAGAAGGGAATCACATGAAGCAATGCACCCACTGTACAAGCCTCTGGAAACAGTGTTACGATCTGGGGTCACTTCATTTGCTTAGGTCTAGGCTCAGCAATGTTATGTGAGAAAAAAATTAAAATTAGCTGATGACCTAGATGTATTGAATGGACATGTGATCACATCTATAGAGAAAGAGTGATTCTGGGAGTATAAGGAATTATTAACATGTCTTTATACATTTCAGTATGGATAAATTGCGCGATATGACCTTAAATAAATATCACAATTAATTGAACATTTTAACTTGATTATGATTAATGAACGATTTTGTTTTTTGCCCTCATTGTTCGAATCCAAGTTTTGGCAGACGACTTCTCTCCCTTCAATACTGCGGATTACTTTCACCCATGCTGGCAACTGACCGTTTATGCAATTAATGGTTATTACAACACCTGGGACATGGAGTGATACATATAGTTAAATGTTGTAGTGCCGTTCCCGTCTATTGTTATCACTCGCGAAATTATAATATATAAAACCGGTACTTCAGCCCTACATAAAGTGTACTGTAAAGACACCTATATTTGAAAAGTTACCTACTTACAGTAGATTTATAGATTTTTTTTTTGCTTGGTAAAGACATCTTGAAGTGTAAGCTTTGTGTATTTCTGTCCAATAAAACAATTATTGTAGTCATATAACATAAGAAAATCATGTTAGTCATATTACAGAAGTGTAAAAATATGATTAGTCGTTTACATTGACTGAAAGGGACGTTGCGATCCGTAGTGCTACATAGACCCCAAATGAAATCCCAACGATGGCAATCCGGTCCTCACACACCTGTGGGTGATCACAGAGAATCTGCCATGCTGCCTAAGGAACACAGAGACACATGCACAACATTAGGCAGACACACCTATTGAGTTGGACTTGGAGAAGTGCTTTATATTGAACAAAAAAATTTAACAAAAACTTCCTCATGCTACAGTAGGTCTAGTCTAAATTTCTATTGGGGAGATTAGCACATTGTGAAAAATGAAAATATGTTTTTGTGCTAATTTAGACAAGCAGGGAAAGTTACTTTCACTACTTATGAAGCTGGATCAGAGTTATAAGTAACTGTTGTTGGCTTTGCAAGAAAGAATCAGTGTTGCCTCAAAATCACAAGGAGCTGAACTATCACCTGTGTAACCTCTGTGGATAAAAAATAAACAAATCCTTTAAATGTTGTAAATATGAATTGACGTGACACGCACAGTTGGTTGACCATGGTTAGCCTAAAGTTGCATGACAGATGGTGAGCTGTGAGAGTTGTCCAGGGAAAGACCTTAACATGAGGTGAATTTTCAGGAGATGTACAGGAGCTCAATTTTGCTAGGATTAGACAACAGCTGTCTGCTAGGCAGTGATATCTACCAGACATGCTGAGATCCATGAACACATGCAGACCCAAGGCAGATATAAAGTAAGAAAAAATGAGAATGAGCTGAGTTTCGTCAAACAGTTTGGGTATGAATTACCCAAGAGAACAAGTAAACAAGGAACAGATGATGACCCATCACTAAGCCTTGTGGGACACCAGTAGAAAGTGTGCATAGAGCAGATGTGGATACCCTCAAATTTAATGGGCATGCGGCGAGACGGCGTAGCTGGGACACGTGGAACGTAGGGTTGATCCGCCGCATAGTTGAGGGGAGCAAGAGTTTAACCGCGCAGGGATTGACTATTTTAGTGATGGTGAAGGTACCGAGGTACCGAGGGCAGAGTTTGCGGCAGGTGGTCTTTAGGGGGATGTCTCTGGCGGCGAGCATGACTCTCTGCCCCACCCTGTACTTGGGAGCCTGGGAGCGTTTGCGGTCGGCCTGTCTCTTGTATCTTCTGCCGACCCGTAACAGCGTTCTCCTTGCTTGTAGCCAGGTCCTTCTGCAGCGTCGGATAAAAGCTTGGGCAGATGGGACACTGACCTCCTCCTCCTGCAACGGGAACAATGGTTGATAGCCCAGGCAGCACTGGAAGGGAGACAAACCAGTAGATGACGATACCTGTGAGTTGTGGGCGTACTCCACCCAAGGCAAAAACTTACTCCAAGAAGTGACATCTTGGGAAGCCATGCACCTTAGGGCTACCTCGAGGGACTGGTTCTTTCTTTCAGTTTGACCATTGGACTGGGGGTGAAAACCTGAGGACAGACTGGGCGTGGCTCCAATGAGTCTGCAAAATGCCTTCCAAAATTGAGAGGTGAACTGCGGCCCGCAGTCGGAAACGATGTCTTTGGGGAGACCGTGCAGCCTGAAAACGTGCATAATCAAGAGGTCAGCTGTCTCCTTAGCAGTTGGGAGTTTGGGTAGTGGAACGAAGTGTGCGGCCTTAGAGAACCGATCCACCACAGTCACGAGTGGCCGTCGGAGGAGGGTAACCCTGTGACAAAATCCAGGGCAATGTTCGACCATGGACGGGATGGGATTGGTAGTGGTCTGAGAAGACCTGCTGGTGCGGTGTTGGTGTGTTTGCACCTAGCACAGATGTCGCATGCCGCCACGAAGCTGGAAGTGTCCTCTTTTACCGTGGGCCACCAGAAGCGCTGCTGGACTTGAACCAGGGTTCGAGCTGAACCAGGATGGCAGGAGAGCTTGGAGCTGTGTGCCCATTCCAGGACCTGAGAGCGTAGAGAAAGCGGGACAAATGAGACAAATTGGCCCGGGTTCATGAGACAGGGCTTGCTGGACCTTGGTTTCAATATCAAGCTCGGCTGCTGCGAGCAAGCATGACGGGGGAATGATGGTCTCGTTGGCAGCAGAGTCGTGAATAGGGGAAAACTGCCTGGAGAGTGCATCTGGCTTGGAGTTCTTGGACCCAGGGCGATAGGAGAGGACGAAGTTGAACCTGGCGAAAAACAGTGACCACCGAGCCTGGCGAGAATTTAGCCTCTTGGCATTCTGTAGGTATTCCAGGTTTTTGTGGTCGGTCCAGACCAGAAATGGGATCTTCGTCCACTCTAACCAGTGTCTCCATTCTTCGAGGGCCAGCTTGATGGCCAGTAGTTCTCGATCGCCGATGCCATAGTTCGCCTCGGCAGGGGTTAGACGATGTGAGAAGAAAGAGCAGGGGTGTAGCTTGTTATCATGCGCAGCTCTCTGGGAAAGTACACCTCCTACCCCTGCGCTGGAGGCGGCGACTTCCACGACAAACTGACGTGGCGGATCTGGAATGGTCAGGATTGGGGCAGACGTGAACCGTTTCTTGAGTTCAGAGAAGGCTTTTTCAGTGTTCATGTCCCAACGGAAACGTGTTTTGGGAGAAGTCAGGCCTGTTAAGGGGGCAGCAATGGAGCTGTAGCCCCGGATGAAGTAGCGGTAAAAGTTGGCGAATCCCAAGAATCTCTGAAGCTCCTGTCTTGTAGTGGGTGTGGGCCAATTCGTGACTGCCTGGAGCTTAGCAGGCTCCATTTTGATGCCTGAGGGACCAATGACGAACCCTAGGAATATGGTGGTCGTTGTGTGAAATTCGCACTTCTCCGCTTTGACAAACAGATTGTTTGCAGCACCTGTCGAACATGAAGCTGGTGCTCCCCTAGGTCTCGAGAGAAGATCAGAATGTCGTCCAGAACACAGAACACAGATGAATTCAAGAAATCCCGGAGTACATCGTTGATGAGGGCCTGAAAGACGGCCGGGGCGTTGGTCAGGCCGAACGGTACCACCAGGTATTCATAGTGTCCTGTTGGGGTGTTAAAAGCAGTCTTCCATTCGTCACCCTCCCGGATTCGGACGAGGTGGTATGCATTGCGTAGGTCTAGTTTAGTATAAATCTTAGCTCCCTGGAGGAGTTCAAAGGCGGTCGCCATTAATGGAAGGGGATATCGATTCTTCACCGTGATCTCATTAAGGCCTCTATAATCGATGCACGGACAAAGGGAACCATCATTTTTACCCACAAAAAAAGAAGCCAGCCCCCGCCGGGGAGGAGGAAGGGCGAATGATCCCTGCCGCAAGGGATTCTGAGATGTAGTGATTCATTGCCTCCCGTTCCCTGGGTGACAGAGTATAAACGACCCTTGGGAGACATGGTGCCTGGGAGCAGGTTGATGGCGCAGTCATATGGTCGGTGGGGGGGCAGAGAGACGGCACGAGATTTACTGAAGACCTCCTTGAGATCATGGTAATCTGAAGGGACATTGGTGAGATCTGGTGGTTCCTCCACAGAGGCAGAACTGAGACAAGACATGGCTGCAGCTCGCAAGCAGGTCTTAGCACATGATGGGTTCCAAGCTACGATTGTGTCCCTGATCCAATCGATTTGTGGGTTGTGACGGGTTAGCCAGGGCAGGCCTAGGACAACAGTGGCATGTGATCCCTCCATCATGAACAGTGAAGTCTGCTCTAAATGATTGCCCGAGACTCTTAGGCCAACGAGGGGAGTTCTGTGGGTGATAGATGGGAGCGGGCTACCAGTGAGTGCCTGAACCTTAAGGTGGGTCTCCAAGGGGAGAGCGGGGATTCCTAGAGCCTTGGCTGAACCCGCGTCGATCAGATTGCGGTCTAAACCTGAATCAATCAATGCTTGAACCAGGTGGGTTTGTTGCTCATAGGTCAGGAAGACGGGGAGCAGACGGCGTTCATCTGGGAATTTACCTGGAGTCACACCTTCCAGTCCTCCAAGCTGGACTAGAGGACGCCTCCTCTTTACAGGACAGTTCTTGAGTTGATGACAAGATCTCCCACAGTAGAAGCACTCGGGGGCGGCGGCGTTCTTCAGGGGAGATACGGGTTCTGTCCAGTCGCATGGATCCATCCTGAAGGTTAGTTCGTGGGGAGGGGGGGTCGTGAGAGGTCTCTGGATGGTGAGAGTCTGGCTGAACTTCGAAGGCGGAGGCGTGAATCCACTCGGCCAGCTAGATCCATGAGCTCTTGGAGTGTCTCAGTCAGTCCTTCGAAAAAGGTGCCACTCAGGGCCCGACCATTCCAACCACTGGAGAGAGCTAGGGTCTGGAACTCAATGGCGTAGTCATAGGCTGAGTGTGAGCCTTGGCGGAGCTTTAACAACTTGTGACCTGCCTCCCTGCTGTGACATGAGCAATCGAACACTCTCCTCATCTCTTTAGCAAAATCTTTGTAGTTGGAGCAGCAGGGGTCGTGAGCATCCCAGAGTGCAGTGCTCCATTCCCGAGCTCGTCCTGAGAGGAGAGTTATCACGTACGCGACCTTTGAGCGTTCAGTGGAAAATGTGGAAGGCTGGAGTTCAAATATCAGCGTGCACTGAGAGAGGAAGGATCGACAGGTGCCTGGATCTCCTTCATAGGTGGGAGGGGCGGGGAGCTGTGGTTCTCGTTGCATGCAGGAGCCCCCACTTTGCACTGGAGAGAGTTGGAGCCGTTGGAGCTGGGTCGTGACGTCAGCGAGGGTTAGCTTTGTGTTGAGCAGCTCCTGCTGGTGAGCTCCAA
>JAAGKR010006280.1:0-22115 GCA_011419295.1 Clarias macrocephalus | reverse complement strand
TCCCGAGCTCGTCCTGAGAGGAGAGTTATCACGTACGCGACCTTTGAGCGTTCAGTGGAAAATGTGGAAGGCTGGAGTTCAAATATCAGCGTGCACTGAGAGAGGAAGGATCGACAGGTGCCTGGATCTCCTTCATAGGTGGGAGGGGTGGGGAGCTGTGGTTCTCGTTGCATGCAGGAGCCCCCACTTTGCACTGGAGAGAGTTGGAGCCGTTGGAGCTGGGTCGTGACGTCAGCGAGGGTTAGCTTTGTGTTGAGCAGCTCCTGCTGGTGAGCTCCAAGAAGTGCGCCTTGACTCTCCAGCGCCGATTTCATGCAGTCCACATCTGCTGGATTCATATCGCTGGCTGGATTATTCTGTCACGAGGCAGAGCGGAACAAGGTGAATCCAAGCGCAGATGAATGACAGCAACGTTAAACAGGAGCGCGGTCGGAATGCGGAAGCGGAGGTCAAATACCAGGAGATCAGTCAACATAGCGTCGAAGCCAAATCATGAAGCAAGAGCCGTAGTCAAAAGAGGAAGCTTTAAATCGGTAACCGGAGAATCAAGCAGCGGAGCGACAATCCAAACACGTAGACAAAAAGCCATGGTCAAAAGCAAGGAAACGAGAGATCAAAACCGGGAGATCAAAAGAGCGAGGCGAACAAATCCGAGGCAAGAGACAAAAAAAATAGAGAACCGAGAAACAAAGCAAACTTGGCAACGTGAATACGAGAAAAAGAAAAAGCGAGAAAATCAAGGTACGTGACACATGAGATAATCCTGCAATTTAAGTACCGTGCAGAGCGTGCTTAAATCGCTGGAGTAATCAGCGGAGGATAGGAGACAGGTGCGCAGGAGGGGCAGAAACGGGACCGTGGGAAAAAACACATGACAGGTAAGAAAAACAAAGGCACATGTCAGCGGTGACAGCGTGGGAAAAAGTTCAGACAGGACATGAATCATGACAACAGATGATCATAATTGATATACAAGAATTTTTTGGGTCTACAGTGTGAATTCCTTCATCCTGAGCACAGTTGTGTCTGGTTTAATTATTAAATGTGTTTATATTTTGCCAAACAGTATTAATTGAGTGGGAGTGGGTGGAGCTTATGGCAGAAGTGGCCATGATTAGTTAGATTACTTGTGAATAGGGCAGGAATGGGTATGCCCTCCATACACCTTTATTAATTGCACCAATATACAGTATATAAGAAATGTGAAAATTGATCTGACTGCTTAAATTTAACCAGGTTTAAGACCACAGCCTGAAGGACTTCAGATGCTACTGTAAGAATCATCTTACCTTGAAGTATGAGTCTCCCACATTGATGCGTTTTGAGGGTCCAGGAAGGTCTTTATGACCAAAGTAGGATAAAGACATGCAAGCCAAACCATGTGAGGCGAAGAGAGCAGCACGATACTCCATGAGGCTTCCAGCCATACCCCACAGATCTAAAACTGCAGGAAATGGACCAGGACCTGGAATAAAAGTGGTGGGAAAAAGTTTAAGAGCAGTTCTTCTTCAAGGAGCAGTTCTTCTTCAAGTGTTATTTGCTGTTTTTAAAGTGAAATCAGTCGAGGAACCTTCACTGCTCCAGCTTCTATTCACTATATACTGAACAAGCTATGAGGAATGTCATTCCATTCTGTAATTATACTTGCCTTGGTGGGTGTCAGTCCAATAGACAATTTCTTTTTCTCCGGAGTTGTACTAGTTAAGGATGGGTAAAGAAGCTGCGAATAAAGGAGAAATGGCCTGTGTGTACAAGTGTAATATTAACCTGGAGGCAGGAATAGAGTCCCCACCACTCCATTTTGCAGTATTTCGATCCTCCTCACGTATGGCGCCATGTACCAGCGCTGAAGTGAGACAAAAGCCAGCTCATGCTCTTTGCTAGTCTGTTCATCTTCGGAGAAATTAAGAGGGGAAATGTGACCTTCCAGGACAGATATGTCGACTTTGTACGGAGACTCCACATGTTTCTTTCTCAATCTTAAAGCAAGAAATAGGTAATCTCACCTTAATATACAGTATAAAGGTTATGACATAAATAAGCCTAAATAAACATGAATGAAAAAAAGTTTCTTGTAAAGCTTTTAGTTTCCTAAACAATTTGGGATACAAAAACATTATAGTAGCTTTCAAATATTCCTAATATTAGCTTTTAAAGAAACAATTTAAGACCTGAATCAATTTTCTTCATAGGGCACTCTTTCTAAACTGAACTTACCCCAGATTAAAAATTTTCATCTTACCTCAGATATTTTTCTCCGGGCACAGACTGAAGACTCCAAAATAGACCCATTGGTTCACAGCCAACATATGAACCACCAACAGAGGAGTGCTTTGTCACTATTATAGATGAAGATTAAACTTTGATGAAAAAAATTGACATTTTTTATTTTTTTTTATCTGGGGAGAAAAAAAAAACACTCACAGTCTACAACTCCATCCTCATCAGAGTGGTAGTAAGAGACAGACTGCCATAAATGTCCATCCTCACATGTCATCTGTGCTCTCATGGTCACGGGGAAGCTTTGTGGCAGATGAAAAGCCTTCAGAGCAATCGGCTCATCAATTAAAGCACGACAAGGTGTGGCTCTCAATAATGGAGGCCATCTACATGTCGCCATCGTTCTCACCAGACCTGCACAGGATCGAAAACTGCACATTCTAACATATGTCGGAAAGCATGCATGAAGCATGTGATAGAATAGAGATGGGTTAAGTACATGGTACAAGGGTTGGTGTACAGATTAAACTTCAGTGTTATTGTCTGTAATGATTTACAGGAGAGTGTGAATTTGATGCAGATGTATTCTTGATGAAGGACTACTTCATATGGAAGGAAAAAAAGAACAAGACAATATAATTTTGCAAGGGAATGCTGTACAAAGCTGTGCTACTGTATATCCAGCAGTACAGCACAATCTCGACTGTGATTTTGCTTTTATACAACAGTTCAGCAAACACCATTTATTATCAATTTTGATAGACATTTTTTTGCTTATTTAACCAGTTATTTTGCTCATATCCTTAGCGTAAATGGAGGAACTAACAAATCGCAACTGTTAGTCTTGGCGAACAATAGTTAGCAACAGGTGAAAATTTTTTATTCTTACCAGTACTATGTAGCCAAAAGGTGAGGAGAATAATGCATGGAGGTGGTGGATAGCCCTGTAAATCTTGTAAGTTTCTCTGATAAACCAGTCGATTGAGAAGTGACAAGAATTGGCTGGTTTTCAGATTGATTGGCCATGATCGGCCGATCAGTCTCAGATAGAAATGATTCTGTACCGAATGCACAAGTTTCCGTAAACACATTTTTATGGGATTACATTATCAAAATCATCCATCAAAAGCTTCTGATCTGCCTTTTTCTCCAAACTCATTCGACTCATTAAACAAGCTTACACCAGTCTCAGAACACCTCTAGCATTAATTAGTCGAAAATCGCGTGCGTTAGAAGCCCGGCATGAACACATTAAAAGCCACTTCCATCCGCAAGCTTGCAGTCACTAGATGCTCATTGTCAGGTTGAGTTTTGAGACTTTAGAGGCTTTTGAGGTGGTAAAACATCCCAGGTTCTTTATAATCCAACTATATGTGCAACTACTTACACATTTTCATCCTGTGTGGTAGTAGTGAATTATTTGCTAAATTTATTTAGAAATAATAATTAAGGCAAATGACAGAGATACATGCCGCTCAGTAAAATGTTACACTTCTTTATATACTTAAAAATTACACTTTTGTATTCAAAGGTAGTTTGTATTGTTTAAATACTGCACTTGGTTTTTAAGTGAGAAAACCATATTATAAAGAATGGACTACATTTAAGTAATCAATAAACTTTTTAAAATGTTTAAAATTGTAACAAAATCAGGGGAAAAATTTTATATCGAATCACAATATTTATATAATACACTTATAGAATCACAATTTTATTTGAATTGGCACCTAGGTATCATGATAAAGTATCGGTAGGTGACTGTGATAATCTACTTATTTAACCTGAACCTTATAAATTGCACAATGGCAATATTTGCACAGTCATACTGTACATAATGTACACTCCTAGTTGCACATCAATCTATGTATATCTATCTATCTATCTATCTATCTATCTATCTATCTATCATAATAATAATAATAATAATAATAATAATTAAAAACTCCACTAATGTGTTTAACGTGGTTTGTTTTGTTTGTTATAGCCTCTATATTTTTCCTTAAAGGAGAACTTATTCTAGAAGGTTCTTATGAGTTAAGAAAGTTTACAAAACCCAATTAGGATTAACGATAATATTTTAGCGCAGAAACTGCAGCATTAGGAGTAACGGTGATTGAACTCAGCAGTAAGGACACAGCACTTACCCTGGGAGCAGCAGGTCTCTTTTAACGCGCGAAGGAAACATATTTCTTTCCGGAACGACAACATGAATGGATGACAACAAAGTAACCCCGACATTATCACCTGAATCTCTCTCTCTCTCTCTCTCTCTCTACTACTGTCTCGCGTTCAACACATCACCTCGTTGCACATTACTGTTGTCGCGTGGCTGGTGACGTCACTACCAGGAAGAGGTTTACCTGGAAAGTGAAAGGATTGTGCAGCTGCTTGTAATAAACAAATCAATATAATCAAAACTAATAATATAACAAGTGGTTTCTCCAAAAATCAACACAAAATGTCCACAAAAAAATCATAGCCCATTTCTCAAAGCAGCTGCTCGTTACAAATACCCCCAAAGATTTTCTATTGAAGTCAAGTCAAGCGACTGTGAAGGCCACTCTAATACAAATACATAATTTTTCGACATACTCTTCTTGCATTTGAATGACTTTGTCCGTCTGTCAACAAGCTTTCGTATTCCCTCATTAAAAATGTCTTAGGCTAAGCTGTGAGCCGCAGGTGCACTGTAGGGCTGTTTTCAGGGCATCAAACAGGTGCGTGTCCAATGGAGCAAGATCAGGACTATAGGGAGGATGCTTTAATACCTAAAAACAAAGTTTTTGCAAAGTGTTGACCGTATGGGCAGGAGTGTGCGGAGGTACATGGTCATGCGAGATAACAACGCCCTTGGATAGCTTCCTGAAGTTTAGACTTCATCTCTTTAACAAGCATCTCACTGCAACGAGCACTGTTGATTGTTGAACCTTTTTCCTGATAATGTTTCAGTACTGGTCCTTGAGAATCCCATAAAACCGTAAACATTGATAAATTTTTTCAGCTGGTGGTTGAATTTTTCTCATTCTGAAATTGAGGATGTTTTTATTTCATACTATGCCATTTACACTCAGTCTTGTAGTGATGACCCCATGTATCATTACCAGTAAGGAATCTCTAAACATTGACCTTCCTTGGAGTATCAGTTTGAATTTTGCTTGCAGATATCCAAACACTTTCTCCATACTCTATACATCATCCTCGATAAATAACGACACCAGATAGACCCTCAGACCACAAAAAATGAACAACTGCACGCTGCTTTTCTTTCATCCAAAAGTGGGGCAACCATTTTTGCTCACACCGCACAAATGAACTGATGTAACATGTACACACCTGCACAGAAGCGACTGGGGAGAAAGTAGGCTTGAACGAAAAGCGCTGATACATATGTGATTTCATAATAATTGTTCCCATTGATATATGTTTCAAAATGTTCACCTGAATCCCTTTTGCATTCTCCAGAAAACTCCTAGGGAAGCTGGACATAATCATAATGGATGCCCAGCTGCTGTCAGTGATTGAAAATGAAGGCTTCAACGTGTTCAGGCATCTGGATCCTTCATACATAGATCATCTGTGGTAGGAAGGCCTTGAAGACTGATGGAATAAAAATAAGGCCATTAACATGAAAGCTCTTGGCGAGATAGGCTGACTGCTGAGGCATCCTTGAACATGCACGCTTACTTGGCTGAGGTGCCACTTCATCACAGTGGGGTTGAAAATGTTTCCACAAGCTCAGGAAGCAGTTCACCTAGCTAAAGACAAGCACATCTGGACACAGTGGAAAATTAAAGACAAAATGATAAGCTTAGTCCCAGACTATATTTCTCAACCCCCCATTATGTGCTTAATAATAAAACCAGAGCTGTTTTTCTTTCAGCTAGAACACTTTTTGTAAAATCATAACTATATACTTCTTAGTATTGTTATTAGTAAGTTAAGCATGAATGCATGATTAGAATGCATATTTTGTTATTCAACTGCTTGTAATTTATTGCAATTATAACGCAGTGTCTTCAATAAATGACAACTCTGGGATTACACATTTGAACCTTTTATTGTACATCCATAACATAATTACAGACATAAGATGTATTAATTAAAGCACTTTAATAGCAAATGAATCATTGTATATGAGTGCATGCATAACACCTCCATGAACATAATGAAGTAAAACCATAAACCGTAACCGGGCAGTGGTGGATCAAATGGTTAAGATGCTGGGTTTCTGATCTGAAGGTCAGATGGTTCGAGCCCCAGCAAACCAAAATGCCACTGTTGAACCCTTGAACAAGGCCCTCAACCCTGTCTGCTCCGGGGGGTGCTGTATTCTGGCTGACTCTGCGCTCTGACCGCAGCTTTCTAACTGGGATATGTGGGGAAAAAAATATTTCACTGTGCTGTAATTTACATGTCACAAATATTGAATCTTAATTAAAAAAATCTTACAAAAAATCAATTGTGTGGTTCACAGACTTGCCTCTATCACTGTTGTGCTGTACATGGTTTTCAATACACAACAGCTTGACCAGGCTTCCACTGTTCCCTACTTTTACATTTCTATAGTTATAGTTAATTATTTCAAAAAAATTTTTTTTTCCATTAGCGAACTCAGTTCTAACATCCTTCTCTTGTATAGTTAATACTGTACAGAGATTTTAATCAAAGCTGCTATTTCTGACTTTACCCAAAGTGACCTATCACTTGTTTATAAAATAATAATAATAAAAAAGTTGTTTTAACAAAATAACTTTGGATCTTTAGCTCTTAAGTCTCTATTGAGCTCTCGCTCTCTCTCTCTCTCTGTCTCTCTCTCTCTCTCTCTCTCTCTCTCTCTCTCTCTCTCTCTCTCACACACACACACACACACACACACACACACACACACACACACACACACACACACACACACACACACACACACACACACACACACGTCACTTTTATGTCCAGCCAAAATCAGATTTGACTGCATTTCTTTCATTTGACCACCAGATTGTAGTATTGACCTTCTGAAACATTTAAATACCAGCCTCTCTCTCTCTCTTTTATTTTTGTTCCTCCCTTGTTGCTTCATAACTTGATAAGTTTAATAATTTCTGTAGAAAGGTTTGGACACACCTTCTTATTCAAAGAGTTTGAATTTGTATTATGGCAAGAAAAAAGCAGCTAAGTGAAAAAAAAAATGAGTGGCCATCATTACTTTAAGAAATGAAGGCCAGTCAGTCCGAAAAATTGGGAAAACTTTGAAAGTGTCCCCAAGTGCAGTCACAAAAACCATCAAGCGCTACATAGAAACTGGCTCACATGCGGCCCGCCCCAGGAAAGGAAGACTAAGAGTCACCTCTGCTGCGGAGGATAAGTTCATCCGAGTCACCAGCCTCAGAAATCGCAGGTTAACAGCAGCTCAGATCAGAGAGCAGGTCAATGCCACACAGAGTTCTAGCAGCAGACACATCTCTAGAACAACTGTTAAGAGGAGACTGTGTGAATCAGGCCTTCATGGTAGAAGATCTGCTAGGAAACCACTGCTAAGGACAGGCAACAAGCAGAAGAGACTTGTTTGGGCTAAAGAACACAATAAAGAAAACTCTTTGAATGAGAAGGTGTGTCCAAACTTTTGATCTGTACTGTATATATACATTTATTTATTTATTTATTTATTTATTTATTTATTTATATTAATGGAGCTAGGTTGATAGCCCAATGACCAACCCTCTTCTTTTCTCATCTAGGATTTGGGACCAGCAACCGCAGAGTAATTTTGTATGGGGCATAGGATTAAAGGTTTTTCCCACGGCTCCAACAGTGGCAACCCAGGAAGGAATGGGGGGTGGGGTGGGGTGTGTGTGTGTATGTGTGTGGTTATGGGCTCAAACTTCTGATCACCAAACCAGAGCCTTTATTTATTTATTTATTTATTTAATGTCATCATTGCACATTTTGTTAATGTGCTCTACACTGGCCACATACATCTCTTTGATATCAAATTACAGCAAGATTGATTTATATCAAAAGAACTGTACATACAAACTTTATAATCTGAACTAAAAGCAGTGGTTACATTACCATAAAGGCTGAACCACACTGTTTACACAAGCCATTCAATAAATGTTAATCTCCTCATTCACAAATGCTATTTCTGTTCCAATACTTATGATGATTTTGAATGAGTAATCATTTACTGATTTTCAACTCAGCTGCCATATACAGGATAGAATATGTCAAGTACAATAGTATCTTTGAGGCTATTTGGTTATTCATGCTATCCTGCTTAAACAAAATCTATAGTCGCACATACTGTAGGCGAGGGGGAAAAAGTCCTTAAAAGAAAATAGCTACAAATATTAAACGTCTTTCAGTGATTTTTCATGTATTAAAAATCATAGGTGTAACACCTGTACCACCGCAGCACAGGGAAATAAGATCTAGCTCACCGGATTACTGAGTTGACACTTTATCCCCACCTAGTGTGTCTATGTGTGTACTACCTGCACCTAATCACTAAATGATGAGCACCTGTGATCCCCTTGTGTGTCTGTCTATATATTCCAGTCGAACCGTGCAGCGACGTCTGTTTGCAAAAGTCTTGTCTACATGTTCTGTAAAAACGTATTGTCTTCTTCTGTTTTTTCCCCCAGGAGTGAGCAGTGTCTGCAGGTGGGGTTTGTTTGAGTTGGAGGTGTCGTCGCCTGGCACCCAGTAGAGTGACTGACTACACCTTTATGTTTTGTTTTGTTGCTTTTTGTTGGCCCACCTGCAGACCCGGCCTGGGGAGAATCTAGCTCCCAGTTTCGCCTGGGTAAAACAGAGACACTAAGAAAAGAGAAAAGAAAGAATAAAGAAACGTTGATTTAATGGATCCTGCGTCTGCGTCCGCTTCATTGAACACAGACATGACAGATGAACAGACCTTACAGGACGCAGCAGGAACCCCCCTTCCTGAGGAAGACGTCCCCGTATTGGAGTACATTAAGGGACAACAACAGGAGATATACAGCCTTGCGAGAGCTGTGAATGACTTGGCGCACAGCGTGGAGCATCTGATGAACCGGCCCTCCACCATGATCTCTCCTGGGCCGAGCTCTGCACCAGCTCCCCCATGCCCCACCCCTCCTGAAAGATATACTGGTAATCCGGAGGGATGCAAACGCTTCCTTCTTGCCTGTGAGCTATGTCTGGCTGAATACCCGGACATGAATGACTTGCAGAGGATCAGCTTTGTCATCCAACAGCTCACGGGTGCAGCCATGGATTGGGCTACAGCAGTGTGGAGCGCAGGCAGAATAGCAGCCCTCAACTAACAGCAGTATCTTCAGGAATACCGCACCGTGTTCGATCATCCCAATCAGGGCAGAACGGGGGAACAACAACTGCTGAGGCTGTGACAAGGTAACACTACCGTCGCGACTATGCCATTAAATTTCGGGTGCTGGCTGCGGAGAGTGGCTGGTGTGACCGTAGCCTGCTGGCACGGTTCCTAGACAGATTGCAACCGGAGATACTAGAGCTCGCCTGCAGGGACACCGGAATGTCCCTGGATGAAAGCATCAGTTTGGCAATCAAACTAGATCAGCACCTCCGCAGCCAAAAACGACATCTACCCCCGAAAGCGGCAACAAAGCGAGCTGATTATAGCCGTCGCGCCAGCCTCAGCACCCCCCTGCTGGAACTGCGGGAAGCGACACCTGGAGAACCTATGGACATCAGCGCATCCCGCCTGACCGCACAGGAGAGACAGTAGCCGAATTTCTACTGGACTGTGCCTGTACTGCGGGGGAGACGGACACAAATTGAACACTTGCCCGTTACTTAAAGTAACTTGCACCACTCTACCTCGCACCCACCATTCATTTTGTTTGAAAGCACAAGTGTCTTATGTTAACCGTTCTTTGTGTGTCTTCCCCCTCATAGATTCCGGGTCGGCTGGAAACTTCATTTCCTCCCCCCTTCTTTCCTCGCTGCGAGCTCCAATGTCAAAGCTACCATACCCTATCGCGATAAAGGCTCTAGATGGTCATAACCTTAAACAATCGCCAGTTAAACAAATATCCACGGCACTTCGGTTAACTTTTCCCAGTCATACGGAGGAATTAAAATTCTTTGTGCTACCTCGGTCTGATCATTCCGTCGTGCTGGGTCTGCCCTGGCTCAGCTCTCATAATCCCAATTTCGATTGGGCACATTCTCGCATCGTATCCTGGGCCCCTAGATGTGCAAAATCGTGTATAACGCCCACATTGACGGTTCAAACCACCTCGATTGAAAGCCCGCTAGCCCAAGTATCTACAAAGGTACCATCAGAGTATGAACGGTTTCAAGACGTATTTAGTGTTAGGGCAGCAGCACGACTTCTCCCTCATTGGCCGTGGGACTTCGCGATTGAGATCTTGCCTGGGAAAACACCGCCGAGCTCGCGTATTTATCCATTGTATAGGGAAGAAACCCGGGCTATGGAGGAGTACGTGAGCGAAGCTCTCCGGCAGGTTCTCATCAGTAGATCCACGTCACCCGCCTCGGCAGGTTTTTTCTTTATCGATAAGAAAGGGGGGGGGGGGCTTACACCCCTGTATTGATTATAGAGGTCTCAATGCAGTAACAATAAAATACAATCACCCGCTGCCGCTGGTACCGGCCGCTATTGACCAACTCCGAGGAGTCTCCATCTTCACCAAACTCGACCTCCGCAGCGCATATAATCTCGTTCGTGTGCGAAAAGGCGATGAGTGGAAGACTGTGTTTAGCACGACATCAGGTCATTACCAATATAATGTGATGGCTTATGGACTGGTAAACGCACCTGCGGTGTTTCAGGGGTTCATGAATGATGTATTTAGAGATATGTTAAACCGGTATGTTGTAGTTTACTTGAATGATATCTTGGTATACTCCCGGTCATATTCTGAGCATGTCAGTCATGTAACCACCGTCCTTCAGCGCTTACGCAAACACGGGCTCTATGCGAAGGTGGAGAAATGCGATTTCCACAGGAGGGAGGTTGCATTCCTCGGCTATCACATAGGGCCACAGGGGGTCGAAATGGAGACGTCCAAGGTCGCGGCGGTGCAACAATGGCCGGAACCCAAGTCAGTGAAGGCGCTACAAAGTAGCATCTCAAATCGGCATTCACTACTGCACCAATTCTAAAATTACCAGACCCGACGAAGCCCTTTTTGGTCGGGGTAGATGCATCAGAGGTAGGGATAGGAGCAGTGCTGTCACAACGTCAAGGCAACCCTGAAAAACTCCACCCCTGCGCTTTCTTCTCGCGTAAACTAACACCTGCCGAGCGCAACTATGATATCGACAATCGCGAGCTGCTAGCAGTTAAAGCGGCGTTAGAGGAGTGGCAGCACTGGTTGGAGGGAGCTGAACATCCCTTTGTGGTACTCACGGACCATCGTAATCTTGAGTACATCCAGCAAGCAAAAAGATTAAACCCTCATCAAGCCCGCTGGGCGCTGTTCTTCACACGCTTCCGCTTTAATATAACCTATTGTCCCGGGTCAAAAAACAAGAAAGCAGATGCATTGTCAAGGTATTATCCAACGCCCAAAGGTGAGTTGCAACCTGAAACTATATTGCCCTCGTCTCTCGTACTGGCTCTGATCATATGGGATCTCGACTCGGAGATAGCACGAATAACACGGTCCCATCCCATGCCGCGAAATTGCCCTCCGAGGTGAACCTATGTGCCGGAGCCACTGCGAGAGCAATTAATTATACACTCACACACCAGTGTGGCCGCAGGACATTCCGGCGTGATTCGCACGCATAGGGTGCTGGAATCAAAATACTGGTGGCGAACATGCGGAAGACGGTAAGGACAGTTGTTTTATCTTGTGCGGTGTGCACAGCGACTAAAAGTCCTCGCCACCTACCCGTTGGAAAATTAATGCCCTTAGCAACACCTAACAGACCGTGGTCTCACCTTTCGGTGGACTTCGTCACGGATCTGCCAAGTTCAAAAGGGTACACCACTATTCTCATAGTGATTGACCGTTTCTCTAAGAGATGCAGATTCATCCCCTTCAGCTCCCTCCCTTCAGCCTTCCAGGTAGCTGAAACCCTTTTTTCAACTGTGTTTTGTTGTTACGGCATACCCGAAGATCGTCAGATCGTGGTCCCCAATTCATCGCCCGAGTCTGGAAAGCATTCTTTCAGAAGTTGGGAACCACAGATACTGTAACACCTGTACCACCGCAGCACAGGGAAATAAGATCTAGCTCACAGGATTACTGAGTTGACGCTTTATCCCCACCTAGTGTGTCTGTGTGTACTACCTTTACATAATCACTAAATGATGAGCACCTGTGATCTCCTTGTGTGTCTGTCTATATATTCCAGTCGAACCCGTGGAGCGACGTCTGTTCACTGACGTGCAATGTTTGCAAAAGTCTTGTCTACATGTTCCGTAAATACGTGTTGTCTTCTTCTGTTTTTTCCCCCAGGACTGAGCAGTGTCTGCAGGTGGGGTTCGTTTGAGTTGGAGGTGTCGTCGCCTGGCACCCAGTAGAGAAAAGAGAAAAGAAAGAATAAAGAAACGTTGATTTAATGGATCCTGCGTCTGCGTCCGCTTCATTGAACATAGACATGACAATAGGTTTATTTTTGCGATTGTAGCATGCAGGCAAAAGTGCTAAGCACTGAGGCTCCGAGCCCCCTGTCATAAGATCAGTGCATTGTACATTTTTGGTGTCATTGTGACCAGCAGGAAAGTATCCCCAGCAACACTTGTGTTTTTGTGGCCTTGAAAAGCCAGTGTTACAGTTGTGTAATCAGAACTTATGATCAAAAACATTCTTTTCCACATGCATCATCAACAACAGAAAAATACTTTTCTGAGGATTAGAGTAGAAGAAATCCCCTGATAAGGTTGTTATCTGTGACATAACTCTTCCAGACAGATGGGGATCATTGAGGTTTATTTTATTAAAGCAAATCTACTACAGATTTTTTTTATGATGAATCTGGATAAATTTATATGACTTTATAATAATATAAAATGGATAATGTAGCATGGATCATGTTTCTGTAGACTATGCCATCACCTTGTACGATTGGAGTTCTCCATCACCTGCTGGAAGAACTCAGGGAGAGGGGTGTAGACGTCGAACACTGCTTAAAATCTCATCAAATTACTCCTTAAGTGTCTCACTCTTCATTATCACCCCTCCATCCAATTGTCTCTAGCCTGACTAGTCGTGAACAAGAAGGACGTCTTCAGCATCATCTTCTTGTGTTTCCACGATGCAATGTAGCCCATGAGGTGTCCTTCCTACATGACAGTGATTAACTTTATCTGCTTTATCACATGACCATTCCTGAGAGGAGGAAGAAATGAGGAGATCAATGTTCTGTTGTTGCAGTACATCATACCCCTGAGTCTATAGAATAGTTGCTGCAGAATTATTGGCACCCTTCAGCAGAAAGGTCACGAGTCATCAAATAAGCTTTTAAAAGCTTTTCCAGAAGGAAAGACATAAAATGTAGCTTCTGATATTTATAGAGCCTTTTTGCAATTACAGTATTTGTTCGTGTCAGACATTTTGTTTGAAAATTAGTATGTTAAAAAAAAAAATTGTAGAGGGTTGAATACAAGCACAACCCAAACCCTTGTTGTCTCTGCCAAGAGGTTAAGCATACATTTTCGGCTTGGCTGTAAGACACGAACTCTCAAAAAACCTATTAACCCTATTAAAAACCTCTTGTCTAAATTAATGAAAACATTTACATGCACAAAGTTAAGAGTATCAGGACCTAAAAAAACCTCACAGAACGATCCTTCACTTTAGGTGACTAAATGTTTTTAGATGTTACAGAAAATTCCTCTTTCTCTATTTATTGTAGGGGTGCCAATAATAAGAAAAAAATTATTTTTGCTTTAAATAACATAAATGTTTTAATTAAAAATTCTCAGCTAAAGAAAACAGGTTGGAATGGTTATCTAGTGGTTAGAACACCTTGCACCTTCAGGGTCTGGGTTTGATTCCCAGACAGGTTTAATACAAGATAAATTGGTATAAAAGATAAGTGAGTCAGCTAAAATAAACAGATAAAAGAATAAAAAAAGTTTAAACCCCTATACTGTATATGTATTGTAGGATTACACATTTATAAAATGCAAATTTAGGTTCCAAAAAAATAGTATATAAACTGAAAGATTAATGTACATTGAGTTTTACATTTTGAGGTAAAGATGATCACATTCTATTACACTATGCTTTGTTTAGATTGTCTCCACCTCTTTGTATCCCTCCCCTTTGAAAACTATAAACTCTCCAGAGCTGAGTTTTGAGTAAGACTTGGATGACTACAGCGACGCACGGCGAGTTCTCAATAAGTAACTCTCAATAAGCGTAACTTCTGCTTAAAAGATATCCCAATGTCTCCTGGTCTCTGATTCGACAAAGGGAAAAATTTCCCAACAGTATACACATACACTCACCTAAAGGATTATTAGGAACACCATACTAATACAGTGTTTGACCCCCTTTCGCCTTCAGAAATGCCTTAATTCTACGTGGCATTGATTCAACAAGGTGCTGAAATCATTCTTTAGAAACGTTGGCCCATATTGATAGGATAGCATCCTGCAGTTGATGGAGATTTGTGGGCTGCACATCCAGGGCACGAAGCTCCCGTTCCACCACATCCCAAAGATGCTCTATTGGGTTGAGATCTGGTGACTGTGGGGGCCATTTTAGTACAGTGAACTCATTGTCATGTTCAAGAAACCAATTTGAAATGATTCGAGCTTTGTGACATGGTGCATTATCCTGCTGGAAGTAGCCATCAGAGGATGGGTACATGGAGGTCATAAAGGGATGGACATGGTCAGAAACAATGCTCAGGTAGGCCGTGGCATTTAAACGATGCCCAATTGGCACTAAGGAGCCTAAAGTGTGCCAAGAAAAGATCCCCCACACCATTACACCACCACCACCAGCCTGCACAGTGGTAACAAGGCATGATGGATCCATGTTCTCATTCTGTTTACGCCAAATTCTCTACCATTTGAATGTCTCAACAGAAATCGAGACTCCTCAGAAAGGAGTCTTGGACAGTCTTCAACTGTCCAATTTTGTTGAGCTCGTGCACATTGTAGCCTCTTTTTCCTATTTGTAGTGGAGATGAGTGGTGGACCCGGTGGGGTCTTTTGCTGTTGTAGCCCATCGGCCTCAAGGTTGTGCATGTTGTGGCTTCACAAATGCTTTGCTGCATACCTCGGTTGTAACGAGTGGTTATTTCAGTCAAAGTTGCTCTTCTATCAGCTTGAATCATTCGGCCCATTCTCCTCTGACCTCTAGCATCAACAAGGCATTTTCGCTCACAGGACTGCCGCATACTGGATGTTTTTCCCTTTTCACACCATTCTTTGTAAACCCTAGAAATGGTTGTGCGTGAAAATCCCAGTAACTGAGCAGATTGTGAAATAGTCAGACTGGCCCGTCTGGCACCAACAACCATGCCATGCTCAAAATTGCTTAAATCACCTTTCTTTCCCATTCTGACATTCAGTTTGGAGTTCAGGTGATTGTCTTGACCAGGACCACACCCCTAAATGCCATGTGATTGATTGATTAGATAATTGCATTAATGAGAAATTGAACAGGTGTTCCTAATAATCCTTTAGGTGAGTATATTGAATAATATTTCACACACTATATCTAATTTTTTATATACAACTTTTTTCCCACCCTGGAGATATACAGTATTTGTTGTTTGTGTGGCAGTTACTTAAGGGGTTGCATTGCCAGCTCAACGTCAAGTTGTCATTCACACACTACAGGCAATTTGGGAACACCAGTTAGCCTAATCTGCATGTCTTTGGACTGTGGGAGGAAACCAGAGTAACTGGCAAAAATCCACCAAAAATTGGGAGAACATGCAAACTCCATGCACACTGTTCCAGAGGCAGGAATCGAACCCCAATCCTGGAGGTATGAGGCGACAGCAATAACCACTAAGCCAATGTGCCACCAGAATAATTTAAATAATTCTGATATCTTAACATGGAGTCTGGATTGTTAAGTGCCTAACATGAAAGCATGGTGGCATAGGAGTTGGCACTGTGGCCTCACACCTCCAGGGGTGAGGGCTCAATTCCCACCCCGGGTCCATGTGTGCATGGAGTATATGTACAGTATTACATGTGCTCTCCATGTTTTATATGTTAGCTCCAAGTTCATTCTTTTGAATGAATTAATACGGCATATGTAAATCCTTGGGTGAACATTCAAACGCTCCAAAAGGGTCAAGCTCAAAATGTATTAACCTGCATAGTTTATATACTCATTTTAATATTGTTATTGTATGCATTCATTCTTTTCTAATAAAGAAGTATTTCTAAAGTTGAATACTGTTAAAGCTTGAAATTTGGGGATAGTTGACAAAAAGCCTGAGGACATTCCGAAGGATAAAATATGTAATCGTATCATCCTGAGACCTGAGAAAGGTTATAATACAGTGGAAGACAAATTAAATATTGAGGGATATGTGAGAATATTCTAAACCTTTTCCCTCTCATTATTGTTGTTTTAGATTTCGGGTTTCCTCTCTCCCTGGTCTTGGGTGGCTTCATGCTAAATTATATCCATGCATTTGGTTTTGTGTTGTTGTTTTTGATGCAAATGACTCAGTAGTGAGAGAGAGGTTCATTTATATTCTAAATGCATCACTGATTTGAGACTGGTGTATCTAGAATGCTGTTAGGACTGAAACAATAAAAAAATAAAAATGAGGAAGCTCTACTAAATCATATTAAATATACACATATCTGACACAGAAAGTCTGGAAAACAAAGCAGAAATATTGCTATATGTCACAGAATGGTGCCTGAGCTCCGTCTATGTTGCATCAATACAAATTACTTTGAAAAAAAAAACAGATATAGAGAGGCTTATAGATTATGTTTTGCTGTGTGTGTTCTTCAGCACCTGGCTTGATAGACTTTAGTGTACTTTAGACTATCACTATGTAATTACATTAACCAAAAGTATTCAAGCATGTTGTTCAAGCAAAAGTAAAACATTAAATTAATAATTATATACATAAAGACTGAAATGTTTATGATGTTTTTAGTTATTCTGGTGCTAATTAGTTGGTTGATGACATATTTTCATTGTTGCTGTTTCTATTGTAAGGTTCCAATCCATCATGGAAATCTAAGGACTTTAAATGATTAATGGAATCCAAAGGGTCTTCAAGTCAAATCGGGAGTTAAATCAATTGACATTTATTGAAGACTTCAAGAATAGTACAGTAATGAGACTAATGAGACATTCTCCCTGAATGACGATCCCGGCCGGGATGGCTCTAAGCCTAATGCAGTCGTTCTTGAACCTTCATAGTGGAACACATGATCTTCGAAAAATCAAAGAACAACTTGACGGCAACTTCTATCTGTTTTTGGGAACTGTACACACAATCATTCACTAACAACACTTGCACATTACAGGAATTTGTCTGGGAGTTATTGCCACGTACAGTCCTGGTTGAGCCATTTAATGGGTTCATTGGAGACCAGCATTTCAGATGTGAAGCATGTCCCAGCAGAAAACCTTCTATTGTGATGGAATAAATAATTCACAAATTCACTAATAAATAAACACTGGGATAAGTGCATTAGTCTAGAAGGGACTAAGTGAAATAGAGAGATTTTTTTTTTTTACTCCTATTTTACTCCTATAGCTGTGTTCTGTTATTCTCCACAATCAAAAGTCCTGGTTTCACATGAATGACCGTTGTGTTATTAAGGTTCTGAAAATAGTGCAATTTTAGATGCATTTAAATGAAAGATGGCTTATTCTCACCCAGTGATAGAATACATTAAAAACATCTGCTTACTGTACATTTTAGCTGGTGATGTAAGGATTGCTCCTACTCATTATAGAAAATCAGTAGTGTCACATCAGACAAATGCACACAATAATAGAGAGCCTGGTACAGCGACACCTCATAAATCCACCCCAATTTATATTGATTTGCTTAAAAGCTTCGAATGTCAGGCCTTTTTTTGTTAGTCACTTACAGTGTCAATTCCAGTGAGATGACATAAAAATATAAGGTTGGAAGGGACAGTGAAGGTCACAATCCAGATCTTATCATTCCTAAACAGAGACAGTACAGTATCTGTATTTTTTTTCCTCTTATTTCAACAGGAGAATCTCACTGAGGGAGTATTTGTATTCAGCGCACAAAAAGCAAGTTGCATTTCTGAGTAAATATGGGATTTTGTTATGGACCATAAGACAAATATTCTTATACTGTTTTACATCTACATCTTACATCAGTGAATTTAAACATTTTATGACAACAAGAGTGGCAGAAGGTGAAGCTGAGAAAATATGAACAAAGTTTCTCTTTCCAGTGACTCGATTATTAATACAGATTTGTTCAACAGTTCCACGGCTTGCATACTACAGTTTATTAAATGAGCCTGGACATAACTCATGGAACTCACTGACACAGCTGATACACTGAAAGAGAAACCAAACCATTTACTAACCAACCAATTGTGCAAGAGTGAACTAATCTTTCTCATCAATAAAATGATTCAAAGGGCTTGGATGAATTTCAGCAGACACACTCAAATGCAAAATAAGCTTAAAAAGGTCATAAATGTACGTAAGCATAATTTGTTTGTGAATGGAAAGTCATACTTTGTCACCATGTCACACTCACCGGGAAGTACCATGCAACCATGGCAACTGGCAGTGCACTAAAATATAAGGTGCCCACTAGTAGCCAAGGGATTGCACTAGCCACAATATGTCTATTGTTCTTCTCTTTAAGAACAACTGTGATCAAAATAAATAGTTCGCTTGTTTACATCTGTGGAAAGAAGAGAAACAGTGCAGAATCCAGCAGCATTACTACTGTATATAATACTGTTATTGGGAACACAACATACTGCTAAAAAAGCATTTAATACTGATAAAAACGAAAAGTCACTAAAATTTGAAAAGCATCCTCGTTAACTCCTTAGATTACTTTGTCCAAAATGCATTCTTGCAATTTGCACACCATCCAGGGTGCCCTGAGATACAGTAGGCTTCAAGATCCTTCCAACTCTACCAACCAACAATGTTTGATTGAATTAGTTTCATATAATAAGTAATTAAGAGGAGGTGTATGAGAAGGGCAGTAAACATATAAAAACATTTTATAGCTTAAAAAAAAAATATTGCATTAACTAAGAATGTTAGAATGTTTTTAAAAATTAGGAGCATTTTAAGCTTGTTACGGCCATTTGGCACCGACATAAGCGCAGCACGTAAACAGTACAAAATCTTTTAGAGGTGCTTTTTCATCCTACCTTACAAAGCCTCTGGAACTCATCCAGATTTACTCTTTTGGCACTTTTCTGTAAATTAAATCTTCAGGTTATCTGGTCCGGTGACATGTTAAGATAAATAGCCTATTTATTTTAGTCTTACAGAACAGGATTTAAATACGAAATATGACTCATTTGTTCCGATTCGTGTTAGTATGCAGGTCTTCTTTGCACAATACCTACTGATAATAAATATAACAGCTGTATATCGTTTAACCTTGCAAAGTCACATGTCCTATTTTTCATGTTTTTGTGTTTGTCAGCTTGATGGGACCATACAGATTTGTGTATCTTACTGTATATTAGAGCATTTAAAATTTGGTGCTTTGGGTACAATTCACTCAAACTGACCACTGGATGATCAACATGGCACCTCATGGCAACAAACTGTTAGAGAATTTGAGAAATAGAATTGTTACTCTCCCCAGAAGATGGGTTAGGCTACAAGAAGATCGGTATCACCCTGAAACTGTGTTACAGTACAGAGGCCAGGGTCATACAGAGGTTTTCCAAGACAGGTTCCACTGAACAGGCCTTGCAAGGGTCCATCAAAAAAGTTGAGTATTTGTGCTGTGCATCAGGTACAGAAGCTGGCTTTAAAAAACAGAGGCATTAGTGCTGCCAGCATTGCTTCAGAGGTTGCAGAAGTGAGAATTCAGCTTGTCAGTGCTCAGACCATACGCTGCACACTGCAACAAGTTGGTTTGCATGACTGTCCTCCTGGCTCATAAGAAAGCCTGCAAACAGTTTGCAGAAAATAACCTGTCCAAGACAAGAGCATAAATTACTGGAACCATGTCCTGTGGTCTGATGAGGATAAAATAAACTGGAATAAAGAAAAATCTCTCTTGCCTACAGTTAAGCATGGTGGTGGTAGCATCATGGTCTGGGGCAGCATGAATGTTGCTGGTACAGAGGAGCTGTGGTTCATTGAGGGAATCATAAATTCCAGCATGTACTGTTACATTTTGAAACAAAACATGATGCTCTCCCTTAAAAAGCTGGGTCAAACGGCAATTTTCCAACATGATAACAACCCCAAACACACCACCAAGATGACAACTGCCTTGCTGAGGAAGCTGAAGGTGCAGGTAATGAAGTGGCCAAGTATGTCTCCAGACCTGAACCCTATTGAGCGCCTGTGGGGCATTCTCAAGCGGAAAGTGGCAAAGAGCCATGTGTCCAATGTCCAGCAGCTCCATGATATCAGAGGATCCCACAAATTTGTATGGCCTTATCAAGCAGACAAACACATGAACATGATGAATAGGACATGTGACTTTGCATGGTTAAAGATGTAAAGCTGTTATCACTTAGGGTGTGCTCACTTTTGTTGCCAGCTATTTTGACAATAATGGCTGTATAGTGAGTTATTTTCAGAGGAAGGTAAATCTATACTGTTATACAAGTTGCACATTGACTACTCTAAAATATATCCAAGTTTCATTTCTATAGTATTGTCCATACAATCCTGATGAATTTTGATAAGTCCATGCAAAAGCACTAGGCAGAGTATTAGCATTTTCTTTATTCTTTTATACGGTCAATACCTGACAAATTGATATACAGACATTATGTTGGGTAGGCCTTTTAGAGTTAGTTGTAATTTTATACTTGTCTAAAATTTGTATCAATCAGACCTGACATTACTTGTGGTGTTGCAAAATTTTAACATTGCTTTCTTGATTCATACATGTAAAAATAATTTATTTTCTATAGATTTTTTTTTAAATAATGCACATAACATTAAACTGTATACTGTATAGTTGTTTCAGATCAGCAGCCTGTAAAGAAAAATAGATCTTCAGTAAAGGTCAAAGAATCCTTTAAAGATGAATCTTAACAAAACTGGGATCATCATTAGCAGGAATAGATGCTCAACTAATGTGTGCATTTTTTCAGGTTTATGGGAAATCTTTGAAATTCTGTTTTGACTTTTGTTTACCCTTTTGATAAAACTAATTATGTTTCCATCCAAAGACATTGGTTAAGCCTTCTGCATGCATTTGTTATATCTTGATCAATAAGGGCTGCCTGGAAAGCACAGAGATGCAGCTTTCCATTTTTATGCATTGTGCTCTTTTGAAACAGCCAGCATCTTTGTGTACACTTTAAAAGCACAAAATCCCTATATCTTAGTTTTTTAAATAGCTTTTTAGTATTTATTTGCACTGATGCATTTGATCTGAATTGAGTGTTCAGTGAAAAGATGCTTCGGTGCATTAAAACCCACTGTGGTGATGCATAAATACTATTATAATAAACTTTGCTTTAAATACCCTCGGGCTGATGAATCTAAAAATCACCAAAAACTGGCATGTGCAGATGCTGAGAAAACGTTGACTTCGCTTTGACGCTCCTCTCATCGCCTGGCTGTCACGCTCCCATAAACAGCTCCTCTAATAGCACAAGTGTGAACCAGGCTGAGATGTGTTTCTCAGAGAATAAAGGAAACATCGTATCGACCAAATGAGAAGTCCATCTCAAAATCTCAGCCTGGGAAAAATGGATGAGTGTCGTCATGTGACGAAGAACATCTGAAAGAAGACGACGGTGG